>JALMQS010000500.1:0-89557 GCA_024734495.1 Forficula auricularia | reverse complement strand
GGAAAATGTCGAAAAGTTTGCAATCTTTTTACTTAGAGAAAGTGGTGTAGGTTTTAGGCGAAACATGATATTAATTAATAAAGTAAAAGGGTGTGTAGTTTCACATGTGAAACTACACACCTTTACTTTATTAATTATTTGCAATCTTTTTCTTTCAAAATAAAAGTGGGATTTTAAGTTCCTTTAAATTCGCCTCATTACGTCTGTGGATGTGGACCACTCATTTTCATTCTTATAAATCCATTTTAAGGAACCGTAGACATAATAACCTGAAGATAATTTATAAAAATACTTGTAAAACATAATTTATTCACATTACAATCAAATTTTAATTATTTTTTAGATTCTTTGATAATTATTTCTTTTTTTTTAATGGCCTCTCGGGAACTATAGCCAATTTTGGCCATCGAGTGCTCGTGTGCGTGTATGTGTGTGTAAATTAGTGCATGGATCAGATTATATCCGGTCAAATTTTTCATTATTTCTTTATTAGTTTATTATTTGTACGTCAATAGGAAGAGGTGGTTAATATAAAAAAATAAAAGCAATACAATCGATTTCTGTTAAATAAAACTACCTCACTCCACTTCCGTATTTTTTTCGTTCCTTTAATAGCATTACTTCAAATATATAGTATTTATGTTTTCAATTTTAATTTTGTATTGCATAAAAAATTTATTTGGCTATCTTTAAATGCATATTTTTGCATATTTCAACGTATACTACATATTACTTATATAATTCAGCATTTTTAACTGCATATTTTGACAGTTTTTACTGCATAAAAATCCGGTCTCTAATTATATCGCATTAAAAAACGAATTCACAAGTTCAGACATCGAGATTTCGTAGCTGTCATGATATCAAGGACTTTGTAGGGATCCACTTTGTTGTAGTCCCAATGTATTGAGAGTATGCCAAGTGAAATTTGAATGGACAGGATGAAATAGAGTTTAATTACGTCTCGCAAAACCATTGAGACTTATGAAAATCAGTATTGTTTTACAATTTTTCCGAAGATTCTTCGAATTTTCCAGAATTTTTTTTTTGGGGGGGGGAGCTTTAGCGCCCTTAGTCCCCTCCCTGGGTACGTGCTTGCTTCAAAGGGTCCTCAGGTAAGACTCGTGCAATCAAATTCAGATTCAAGATAGATATAAAAATTTAAACAGTAATAGCAGGGAATTGGACAATAAATAAAAACAGAGTTTTTAATAAATGGACCAGACGTTTCGTCGATTTATTTCTACTTCCTCAGTGGCTCATTCTATCACTCTTTGTCAAAAGACAATTCCACTATGCGACGAAACATCTTTAATCTTTTTTATTATAACTACTATACATTCTTGGCTTCAATCATTCAACAATTTCTTTCTCCTTTGAACAATTAAAAAATCAATATTCTTATAAAAATCATTTATGTTGTTTTTATTTTTAAATAGACAAAGCATTTATTTATTGTCCAATTCTCTGCTATTCCTGTTTTTATTAATACTTATTATGGATGCGAGTGATATACCGTTATAGATATAAAAGTTTACAAAGGTTGTTGAACAGCTCGGGTCGAAACAGCTAGAGATACAGTTACGTCTTACCTGGGTTCATTAGACTATCATAAGCATTCATATAAGGTCCTGAAATATGTAATCGTGGACTCTTTGGCGACTGGTTGGCCGCTTCCGGTTACTGATTTCATTAAAAGAGGCTGATGAGAGATGTATATTCATAATGACGAAATAGCTTAACTTGGACAGTATAAACAATAGATAATACGAATAAGAAAAAGGAGTGAATTTTTTATTAAATTCAATAATACGGCAGCTCCGGAGAACGTCATCCATTGGCCAAAGCGTAAAAAGTAATAATTTTTCATTTCATTTTATCAGCCAATAGTCAATTCTTTTATCTTTTACAATCACGAATGAAAAAATAATTGAATATTGTAGCTCTTGTCCGAAATCGAACTTGAATTTGAATTATTTTTTCATTTTGGAGCTTTTTAACTAATTCATATTTTTTTGCACGTATAAGAAAAATATTGAATTATAAAATATAAATAAATAACTGTACTAATTAAAATCCTCAAAATGTAGTCTGAATTTGAACTTGATTTATGACGTTGGTGCGCCTGTATTTAGGCAACAATTTGCGCGCAGAAGAATGAAAGCTGCGTAAGAGCTAGGCGAGCCTAGTTGTTGATGGAATGCTCCCAGAGCTTATGGTTATTTAAATTTTTATAATTTTTCTAATTAATATAACAAAGAATAATTGCCATATCAATGAGAATTGTTTTTGACCGCGCTTATTTGAAAAAGATATTTATCGCGAGACTACTGCGGATTACGCTATTGAAGTCTGTGGAGTCTTAAGTCTGGACCAAGAGAGAAAAAGATGTGATCCACTTAGCTACAATCCAACGTCATTTCGCGTATAGCCCGATAGATATTCGGATGGATTAACAAGGAATTTGAAATCTCAGATGTTATATATTTAATCTCCCAGTCCAGAGCGCTTGGTCTATTAGCATGTATGTTAGATGCTTCCCATGAATTCTATTTCAGATCATTATTTCAAGTTAGAAATATATAAGTTCAAATATTATTTTCACTCAATATTTGACAAAAATTCCCTACATTTGATTCGCGATTGAATCAAATGTAGAAAACATTCGATTATGGTTATTCATCTATCTTCAATTGAAAACACCTCTAATCAATTAAATATTTTAATTTTAATATATAATGATTTTTGTAATGAACTATTAGTGGGTTTTAAAATTAAACAAACAACTAATTAATAAAAGGAAATTGAAAAAGTTTTCGAGAAACCGATTCTATATATATATATATATATGTTGGAGTAAAAACCCGTTTTTAGTAAGAACGAGTTCTTTCTAGTTAAAACGCGTTTCACTGATTACCTAATAATATATTTATTAGTATTCACGAATATTAACTCTACATATATAATTGTAAAGTTTTTGTTTTATCGAGAGTAGCAGAGCTGTTGAATCATAAAGAGAAACAAAGAGGTTGTCCTCTGCCTGATGCAAATAATTTAAATAAGAATGTGGCTCTAAAAATTGTTTAATGTTTAACTAACTTGTCTGCTAGTAAGAAAAAAATTTCAATATCCATGCGATACTGACCCCATGAAAATTAATAATATTTATAATTAAAAAAGACTGATGATGAAATCCAAGCCTTCTAGACTATAGTCTCAAACAAATAAATAATATATATATGTTGAAGTAAAAACCCGTTTTTAGTAAGAACGCGTTCTTACTAGTTAAAACGCGTTTCACTGAGTACCTTTGTGCAACTAGAATTTACTGATGTTGGTTGAGTTTGGTTCAAAGTTCTAGAATCTTCATTTTTGACCTTCCGCCTCATTTTGGGTGTTTATTTTCAAAAATTTTTAAACGAAAATGTCAAAAATTAGAAGCAAAGTTGTAGAGGATGTAATTTTTGACATTTTCGTTTAAAAATTTTTGAAAATAAACACCCAAAATGAGGCGGAAGGTCAAAAATGAAGATTCTAGACCTTTGAACCAAACTCAACCAACATCAGTAAACTCTAGTTGACACAAAGGTATTCAGTGAAACGCGTTTTAACTAGTAAGAACCCGTTCTTACTAAAAAACGGGTTCTTTACTCTAACATATATATATATATATATATATATATATATATATATATATATATATATATAGTGGCATGAGGTCCATGCAAAAACCAGCCAAGGATAAAATCAAATTTTATAAAAATTAAAGGGATTTTTTAGACAGCATCCTCTAGTTGAATGAAAAACTGACTGCCCTTCAGATATATATAAGAATTGCTCATTTAATAGTTTAATAAATTATTTTAATTTTGAAAAATAATTATTTTTGTATTTATTGCTCATTTTTTTTTTTTTTTTTTTTTGTTATTGTCACCTGACTTATGAGCTGTCTAAATGAGCTTTGTTCCCGGTGACATTAAATAAATAAAAAAAAAATTGTCACCTGGAACAAAGCCCATTTAGACAGCCCATCAGTAAAGTGTTATTAGGGTTAGTGAGTGCTCCGAGTTTTAGCCGGCCGAAATTTTATATGCTAGCCAGGTTCGAACCCGGGCCTCCCGCTTGAACATTGTCATCAACGATGCTGAAGCGAGGCCAGCGCCTTAGCCAGCTCGGCCAACCCGACTCCCCTAATGCTCATTTAATAGTATAAGAAATAATTTTAATTTTGGAAAATAATTATTTTTTTCTGTTAGGGACTTATTATTAACATTTCATAAAAATATTTGCATATTTGGGCTATTTAACTGCATATTTTAACATTTTTTGGTGCATATTTTGTTGAATAGTTCTATTGAAAAGTTTGTGTTTTGCCAGAGAGTAGCAGAGTTGTTGATTTACAAAGAGAGGTTAACCTCTGCTTGATGCAAATAAACATACACACATACATATCGAGATGATATATATATATTATTTATTTGTTTGAGACTATAGTTTCGAAGACTTGGTCTTCATCATCAGTCTTTTTTAATTATATAAATGTTGTTTTTCATGGAGTCAATATCGTATGGATATTGTTCTAAGCTGACCACCAGTGAAGAAGGAACATCAAATTTTCAATATCCATACAATATTGAAAAACAACATTTATAATTAAAAAATACTGATGATGAAGACCAAGTCTTCGAAACTATAGTCTCAAACAAATAAATAATATATATACAGATATATCATCTCGATATATATGTGGGTATGTTTATTTGCATCAAGCAGAGGACAACCTCTTTGTTTCTCTTTGTGAATAATTCTATGTTTTTATTGCATATTTTAATGGTTTTACTGCATAAAAATTCAGTCTCTGGTACTAAGTATCGATGATTAGCATCGATAAAAGCAGGAGAGCAATGGGCAACCAGGTGACAAGCTGGCACCTTGGCCAAACAAATTGCACCGGGGGGGGGCTTGTTTAAATGATGTACTCTGTCAGCTGGTTTATGAGCCTGAGCAGAAAGACACCATTTGCTCAGGCTCTCTTAGATTTATTTCCTTCTCACCTTGCTTTTTATTTATTTCATTAAAATGCTAACATATGAATCTTTCTCTCTAGTTAGTTATGTTTTGGTGGAGGACATTAAAAATAATTTTACTGAATGGAGTAGTAAGCATTGTAATTTATCTTTAGGAAAACTTGATGTATTTATTTCTTTTATTTTCCAAGAAATTATTTTAGAAAATTCTTTTTGTTCCTTCGTGAGTGCTAAATGATGTACTCGTCAGAAGGGAAATATATAAAATAAAAATTTAATTTTGGAAGAGAAGAAATAAGAAAGATACGATTTATATTATTTATATTATAACATATAACATTATAAAACTAAAGATTTGAGTATCTTTTTTTGAAAATAGTTGGAATGTTTTTCAAAAAATAAGCTCGGGTTCAGATTAAACAATGTATATTAAAAGAGAAAGAATTTAATTTTTTAAGACAAATTCTAAGATTTTAGTAGAAATAGATTAAATCGCGATATCAGAGGGATCTATCCCTTAAGAGCTGAACTCTGAGAACTAACATGCTTTGTGAGCTGACTGCCCGGAAAGCATGTTAGTTCTCAGGTTCCGACTCCTGAGGGATGAATCCCCTGATATCGCAATTTAATAATATTTCTTTTTTACTTATGGAAAGTGGTGTAGGTTTTAGGTGAAACATGATGTTAATTAATAGAGTAAAGGGTGTGTAGTTTCACAGTGAATGAAATAAAACTCAAAGAGGTTTATACAAACTCAATATATTTCGGATTATTAGTCCATCATCAGGAGTTTACAAGTTAATACAGATTAATAGAGTAAAGGGTGTGTATTAACTTGTAAACTCCTGATGATGGACTAATAATCCAAAATATATTGAGTTTGTATAAACCTCTTTGAGTTTTATTTCATTCACTGTGAAACTACACACCCTTTACTCTATTAATTAATAATATTTCTACTAAAATCCTAAAATTTGTCCTAAAGATTAAATTATTTCTCTTTTAATATAACAGTGTCTGGAGCACCGAGCGATGAACGGTAACTTTTTGCCTCTAAATAGCTTAAATTTCAAATTTCAAGGCTCTGCGACTTACCGAAGACGATATACGAATGAATAAAATATTTATTTTACGACATGACTAATTTACACGCCCTTTCTTTATCTCAATCGGATTGAAAATCTATACACGACTAATACTTGACACTTAATAAGTATACAAATTAAAAAAAATTCGTTAGTGCCGTTTTTGAGAAAATAAAAAAAACGAAATATCTTTCATGTATATGTCTACTCCCAGTGTTCCGATTTCAATGACTGATTTATTTATTTCGCCACGCAGAGGGGGGCAGCCCTTTACAGAAGGAATACAAATTTGTTTACATATTAGGTTAAAACCCATCATCAGCCGTCCAAACAATTAGGCCAGATGTTGTGGATATTAGTGAAAAGTACCTATATATGGGCGCCAGTAGGACTCCAGAACCGAGTCCAGAGTGTTGGGAGCGCCAAAAGCGCCCCACAACTGTGCAATGAGACAAGAAAAAAACAATAATCAAATGTTACAAACAAAAAAAGGAAAAACATAAATAAAAATTAACATTAAAATGCTAAAAAAGCTTGCTGTACCCCTTCTAGCCTATATCGAGTTTAAGTTTCGAATTTCGTAGGTCTGGGATTTATGGTTGCGAAACGCATAGTGGGTACATTCTTACGTACGTAAACATCAACTTCCGGTATTTATATTTTAGCCAAAATCGTGTAGTACTTCTTGTAGCCTCTAGATAGCTTAAGTTTCAAATTTCATGGTTCTGCGACTTTCCGAAAACGAGATATGAACGATTAAAATATTTATTTTCTGACATGACTAATTTACACCCCTGGACACCCACCACTTTACCCCACCTCCACTCCACATCCAACCCCCATCTAATTTTTTTTAATCTTAAAATTAATAAAAGTTAAAAAAAATATAAAAACATAAATAAAGGCTTTTTGTGTGTTCGTATATTTTTTCTTTTAACAACGTCTTTTTAAAAATCAGTCAGTTAAACCCTGCAAGAACAGAAATTGGCTGAATGCCGAGGACTGTATTCAATTTGCGCTCCTCTCAAAAAGTCCTAATTGTGAAGTCATTTTAGCGAAAATGAAACATCATTTTTCTAAAACGTAAAAGCGTTTGAATTATGTTAATGTTTACAATTTTTTTTACTTACAGATAGTTTCATGTAAATTCCAATTAATTCAATAAATAATATACATTTACCTTGCTTTTTTTTGATTTTCAGAAAATATTTTGGGTTAATGGCTAATAAAAGTTCCCCGATCTTTGTTTTATGTGAAACCGACCTCGTAATTTTACCTAATTCTTTATTACCAAAACTAAATTTCAGGTGTAGCTTTGGTGCATCGAGAATAATAGCTGATTATATTTTGGCTAAAATCGAACAATTAAGTTGGGGGGAGGTTAAATTACGTTGCAATGATGCCAAGCCTAGATATGTTTCAGACTAGTAAAGATTATTTTTTTAATTTCAATTATTCTAGGAACGGCCTTTTGACGCTAGTAAGAAAATATTAATTCGAAATTAAGGGAGTTCGGGACAGGTTATTTATCTGGTTAATCTTCGAAAAAATATTTTGTATTTCTACAGAGTGACAAAGTCTGTCTACTAAATTTTTTAATTTAAAAAAATTGTTAATAATAAGGTTAATTTTGAATAAAAATCTTTGTTTTGATAATATTAGTAAGAAGAATATTGAGATAATTTTTTTCTCATTATAAAAACATTTATTTAACACAAAAACGATTTCACGAAATAGAGTTGGAATTTAATTTTTTATTTTTACATTTATGAATAACTAATTAACTAGACTGTCAAATCTATTGAAAAATGTATCATTCGATTCATAAAAGTTGAATTATTGATCTGTATAAATTTGTTGAAAATGGTATAATTTTTATGGAATTTATAGCCCTTTTAAAAGCTCGGTCCATTTACTTCCATGTTAAAATGACAATTTTCAATAATTAATTTCTCGGTAATGGGACAGGCGATCAACTTCAATTTCGGGAATAAAATATTTAATACATCAATGATTCGATGGTCAAAATTTGAGGATTTTCTTATAAAAATGATAAACAGTCCCGAACCCCCTTAACTGAAACTGCAAACACCGTAGTTTCACTTTTTTCACATATTTTTATTTTAAATTATCTACATTAAATTTTAAAAAAGTAGGTTTGTGAAGAAATTTTCTTACTCTGTTTGGTGTGAATATTGCTGAAGCCCTTCTAAGAAGCTCGGTCCATTTACTTCCCTCTAAAAAGGAAACTTTTCAATAATTTATTTCTCTGTAATGAGACAGACGATCAACTTCAAATTTCGGGAATAAATATTTAATACATCAATGATTCGAAATTCTAGAAATTGAAATATGTAATCGTGAACTCTTTGGCGACTGGCTGGTCGCTTCCGGTTCCTGATTTCATTAAAAGAGACCGACAAGAGATATATATTCATAACGACGAAATAGCTTAACTTGGACAGTATAAAAAACAATAAATAATACGAATAAGAAAAAGGAGTGAATTTTTTAGTAAATTCAATAATACGGCCGCCTGGAGAACTTCACCCATTGGCCAATGTAAAAGTAATAATTTTTCATTTCATTTTATCAGCCAATAGTCAATTCTTTTATCTTTTACAATCACGAATGAAAAAATAATTGAATATTGTAGCTATTGACCGAAATCGAACTTGAATTTGAATTATTTTTTCATTTTGAGCTTTTTAACTAATTCTATTTTTTTGCACGTATAAGAAAAATATTGAATTATAAAATATAAATAAATAATTGTACTAATTAATATCCTCAAAATGTAGCCTAAATTTGAACTTGATTTCTGACGTTGGTGCGCCTGTATTTAGGCAACATTTTGGGCGTAGAAAAATGAAAGCTGCGTAAGAGCTAGGCGAGCCTAGTTGTTGATGGAATGCTCCAGAGCTTATGGCTATTTCTCCATCTTCAATTGAAAACACCCCTAATCAATTAAATATTTTAATTTGAATATACAATAATGATATTTGTAATTAACTATTAGTAAGTTTTAAAATTAAAAAAACAATTAATTAATAAAAAGGAAATTGAAAAAGTTTTCGAGAAAACCGATTCTATATATATATCAGTGGCATGCAAATTAATATACATCAATCATTCGATGGTAAAAATTTGAGAATTTTCTTAAAAAAATGATAAACAGTCCCGAACCCTCTTAATTTCAGACTTAGATAGTTTATTATTAATAATTATTAATTTAACGAAGCTGCAAACAGCATCCCGAGTTTTGAATAAGTTTCACTTTTCCCTCCAATTGTTATAGAAGATCACCTTTCCAGGAATTAAATTGTAATTGAATGTAATGGAAGGCAAAAAATTGTCACATGTCCAAATAAGGTGTAATTTATCTAATAATTTTAAAAAAATGTTTCACAAGTACCAACACCAAATTCCTTAAAAACTATGCAATTTATTGGATATCTTCCTCCTTTCCTTTCAAACCGACGTTTCGGAGGATTCTTCCCTCCTTCTTCAGGGTTTCAAGGTGTCAATGAATGAAACAAATAAAATGCTTCCTTCGTCTCTCCACAGCAGTGTTAAAAATTGTTTTTCTATGCTTCTGCTAAAGAAAGAAAAAGTTTTAAACACTGCAGTGGAGAGAGAAAGAAGCATTTTATTTGTTTCATTCATTGACCCTTGAAACCCTGAAGAAGGAGGAAAGAATACTCCAAAACGTCGGTTTGAAAGGAAAGGAAGATATCCAATAAATTACACCTTATTTGGACATGTGTTAATTTTTTCTTTCCTCACAACCCCTGAGCTGCCTTCCATTATATTCAATTAAAAGTTCTACCAGTCCGTCTCTCTGCAGAGAAAATTTCGTTGCAATTAAATTGTAATTTTGATGGAGACTTAGCATTTTTGAAGAGTAATTGACAATTCTTCTTGTAACCACGAGACCACTACCTCCAAGGGGTTTCCCAAGAGTGGGCCAGCTCTTCTGGGGGGGGGGACTACGGACCCCCCACTCACGAGATTCGTTAGTGACTAAGACTATCTCGCCATTTGTATTTCGTTGCGAAAGAGAAATAGAGAAACTTTCTCATTAAAAAAGATATTAAAATCCCATGGATCTATTCAAATTTTCTCTTAGCTTGAATTGTTTTCTTTTCTGGAGGTTAGTAATTATCATGGCTATTTTAACCATGTTGGCAGCTGTCCGAAATAGCTATAGATAGATCCGTTGAGCTGATCATCAGAGCACATAACATGATGAAATCTATAAATAATCTGACGTGGCCATCTACTTAACTTTACCATACACCTGGCCACTTTCTTATATTTATTATTTAATATAAAATTATCTATTTTACTACTTCTTTGTATTGGACCTGTTAAAATTAAATCGGTTCTTTAGATTTTTCGGGGTAAATTAAATACTTCGGGCCTGTCTAAGCTACCACCAAAATATCAACTTTTCATGAATTGAGAGCACTAATTTATTTAAGTTTAATTAGAGCCATTTTTTGGACTATATTTAACACAAATTATTACTAATGTATTAACTAACGTACTAACATTTTACCTAACCTACTAACATATTACACTTCAACGTACTAACATATTAACTAACGTACTAACATATTAAATAACGTATTAAAGGAAGTTCCTAATATAGCTCAGAAGCAGTTCGCTCTTTTCCCTACTCTCACATGCGCAGAAAGGCAAAACAATTTCATTGCATCGTTTCTCGGATATGGCAACATTGAATTCTTACGAACGCTAAAAGACAAAGAATAAAAAAAACACACAGCTCAATGCGAAATTCCAGATGAGAACAGTATAGTTAGGTTGAGAGAATTAGCTAAAAATCTCAAATGCACCAGCTGCAGAAGTTTTTTAGATATGGAAAAATTGAGTGATTTTAGTGCAAAGTTGCCAAGTCGCCATCTTTCACTTGCCATGCCATGAGAGAAAAAAATTAAAACCATCTAAAGTATCTAACTTTTAACATTTTTCAGACAAAACGAATACCTCTTGATACAATTATTTTAACAGAACAATATTTGTTATATCTTCAGTTAATGATTCTCAGTTTTTCAAAATAATTTCAAGAAAATTACGATTGTTATTTAATGAAACAGTCGCTTTAACATCAATCGGGATAGTGTTCACGTGTTAAATATGCAAATTTCAATGGTCAATATTTACAAATTTAGTCTCGCAAGGACTATTGAAAAAAATTCTATGTATAAAGGGCACTTATAAATATGTGTATTCAATGTTTTAAAAGGATTTCAAGAAAATCGAATTATTAGGGAACGTCTATTAACTAACATACTAACGTATTAACTAACCTAACGGTAAAAGCGAAAATCAGTTGCCCTCTTAAAAAACAAATGGCAATCATGAGTAAAACATAAGCTCAGATGCCTCCTTTCAAAAACATCTTTAATCTAGGCACGATCTAGAAGCCAAAATTCGAATAAGTGAAAGTCCTTGCCGGTTCGGTTAAGATATATTCAGTTCGGCTCGGTTTTTCAGTTCGTATATACAACGCCAACCTAACCGCCTAAATGCCAGCCCGAAATGAAGGTATACGAACCGAAGAACCTAGCCGAACTGAATATATTTTAACCGAACCTTACAAGGTTTGTTTGGGAACGCATTTTTTATCTAATCGAACCGAGGCTAGAAACCGAACCTGTTCAAGTTGTTTTTTGACAGAGGCCATGTGATCTTCGTCTTATCCCTTATTAACTAACGTACTAACATATTAACTAACCTATTAACTAACCTAATAACTAGAGACCGGATTCCTATGCAATTGTATATTTTGTTTGCCGCCACGTACGACCCAGGAGATCAATTATCTATACGAATCATGTATCTAGGAAACTGTGGGTTAAATTTTATACTGCATATTTTTGCATATTTGAGTAATATTGCATAAAATTGCATATTTGAAAGGATATTGCATATTTCGCGCCAAATACAGAGGTTTTAAAAGTAACTTTTCGGAAAAAGGATGAAAAAAAGATTGAATAAAACAGGTGGACACTAATTTAAATTTTCTACTATCCTTGGCTGCCTTGCTGCCTTCCATCATTAAATTTGCCACCAGAACGTCTGTGGATGTGGAACGCTCTTTTAAATCGTATAAATCAATTTTTAAGTGACCGTAGACATAATAACCTGAAGATAATTTAGAAAAATACTTGTAAACATAAATTATTCAAAATTACAATCAAATTTTAAGTATTTTTGTGATCCTTTGTTAATTATTTAATTATTTTTTATTTTTTAATTTTTTAATGGCCTTCAGGAACTATAACCCGCATTTTGGCCATTAACTGTTCGTGTGTGTAAATTATTGTAGGGATCAGATTATAGCCGGACAAATATTTGCATTATTTTATTAGTTTATTATTTGTAAGTCAATAAGAAAAGCTTCTTAATTATAAAAAAATAAAAGCAATTCAATACAATGGTGTCTATTAAATAAACTACCCCCCCCCCCCCCCCCCCCAGTATTTTTTCGATCACATTTTTTTAAACATTATTATATTTATTATGTTGATCTTATTCAAGTGCACCTAATATTTTTTTGAGTTCTAATATATTAATAAATGAAATGAGAATTTTGTCCAATGTTTTACGCAATAAAAGTACATATTTGACACTTAGTGTCTATAGCTTACTTTATCATTTTATTCCTTTCATAGCACTCCTTCAAATATATAGTCTTTTTGTCTTCAATTTTCATTTTTTGGTTCATAAAAAAATTTATTTTGCCATCTTTTGCTCCATATATTTGCATATTTCAACTTATTTTGCATATTGATTGATTATTTCAGCATTTTTAACTGCATATATTCGCAGTTTTTACTGCATAAAAATCGGCCTCTACTAATAACGTATTAACTAGTCCTATTAACCTATTAACTAATCTACTAACTAACCTACTAACCTACTAACTAACCTACTAACATATTAACTAACCTACTAACATATTAACTAACCTATTAACTAGCGTTTTGTTAAGGGAGAATGGTGTGGGTTCTTGGTGAAACATTTAAAAAAGGCAAAGAAAATTAAAAAAAAATTTAGTTTTCTTTACTTTATTTAAAATATTTCACCAAAAACCCACACCATTCTCCTTAACAAGTAGGTATATATCAAGCTATTTTCGTTACATTGTGTGAACTAATGGGGTTGGCACATTGGTGAGCTGGGGGTAAGTATATTTAAATATTTCTAATACCTGTAAATATCAATCATTCAATACATTAACGTATTAACTAACGTAGTATAACTAAAATATTAACGTAGTAACAGACATTTTGACAAAATAATTAATATCTCGTAAAATATAACTTTTTCGAGGTTCAGTCATTAGGGCTTTTTTGTAGATCAATACGACATGATTACACTCAATTTATTTTTTTCAAAATATTTTGAACTATTTTTGAAATATTTCGAAAAAATAAAGCAAAAAAACACTTTTTTCATGCACGATTATATTATAATACTTCAACATCCCTGAATGGTTCAAGTTAAAAGAGAAAGAGAAGAAACGATTCAAAGATGCCCTCTTTACGAGAAACAAGCGGTTTTCTAGCGCTCAGCACCCCTTCGTTGTCAAATTGGATAAAAGTCGAACAAGCGCTTTCGCCAACTCTTTTATCCCTATGACCTCCAGAGACTGGAACTCGCTCCCTGCCACCATCTTTCCCGTGACTTATAACCTTCAGCTATTTAAGACCCGTATCCACAGATACCTTCGACCCCCGCCCAACCCATAAAATTCTATCTTCTTCTTTTCACGATGGAGGGGCCAACCCAGGCCTTTAGGGGTTGCACCTTTTTGGTGTAACTCTTTCTCTCATCATTATCATAAAAAAATAAAAAAAAGATGGCCAGGAAATCGAGAGAGTTAGCTCCTATTAAATTAATCGCTCGCTTCTGAATTTTTTTGAAGGATCCTTACCACAAATGTTAGTCGAATTCAAGACAGATCTGGATTTCGTCTTTATAGATGGTTAAGAAGTTGAATGAACGTAAAATAAACGACCTGAATAGAAAGAGGCTTTGAGTGAGACTCAGCGTCAGAAGAAAAATTATTGTATCCTATTTTTATAGGGGAAACAAGAAACTCAATACTATTATTTGTATAGAAACACGACCTGACTTGTATAATGTATACCCTTATTATCTTAAGAATATATCTAATGTGTACTAGATTTTAAGTAGATTTCTCATATTTTGTTTGTTGTCATAATAACATATTTGATTCATCTACATTCTATTTTTAGTTTATCATACTTAGCACGGGAACTCACTGTAATCGGGGGGGGGATTTAGTATTTATTTTTACGAGTTGTGACTCATAGGATATATTCATATATTCTTTACAAAATACCTCTAGTTCTCATGAAATTATTTTTATAAGCTTGATTACTTAAATCATAAATCTTTTTTTTGATAAATGATATAAAATAATAAAAATACACTTTCTAGAAAAAATAATTAAATTAGCATTTTATTGATATTTTTTGCATAAAAACTATATTTATTGTTAATTTAAATGCTATGGACTAAAAAAGTATATCTTTGGCCCAAAAACAAGTAAAGTTTATTTCTAGAAAATTTCAACTTCGAATAGATCCAAATTCGTGTTTGAAAAAAGGTGGTAATAAAATTGCCAATCAAATGGAATATTATCCATGTACATAGCATATAAATCATACAAAATGCCCCTAGTAAAGTGCTGAGTGTAGAAATCTCGGTTTTTTTTCATGGACCAGCTGGGGAAAAAGTCGTAAGCATATTTAAGCCCTTCTAAGAATTTGCTGATACGTTGGCCAGTCTAAAGAACTAAAGAGACCAAACTAAAGCAGCAAATCAGGACTTGACATGCGAAAAAACCATTCCGATTCATGACACGCAATCTGAGGATAGCGTGAGAGTGACTTACTGCGTCCCCGCCCGAAAAAATGTAGTTCCGATTTAATTTGAAGCAATATTCTAGCTTCAGACTAGTACTTATAGGTGGAAATAGAATCGCTTTAATGGGCTACAGTGGCTCTCAACTAGGTACTTCCCAGGAAATGTATTATGTTGGCGTGAGTAATTTGTATTACATTATTAAACTATGTTAAATATATATTATATATCTTACGGTTCATTGTAGCAGCTGAGATGATTTTCTTCGTATCGAATCTATAATTGAGATTCTAATAAATATATTTCGGACTTTTGATTATAGAGGCGTTCAGGGGTATACTTTTGAAATTATAACCTTTTGTGTGGTAATAACTTGATTATATTCTTCTAGCATTATTTGATATTGACAGAAGAAAAACTATTCTCTGTGGATTTAATTTTTTGAATCAAACATTGAATATTTTTTATTATATATTAATAATCATGCATAGGAAAAAAATGGAGAAACGAGATATAAATCTAAAGTCATAGGGATATGGAGATGAGATGTTGGTCAGATTTCTTAGAATAAATTAGTAGATTAAGGTAGTTGTTTCACCATCTGGGATTTCTTATGATTTTTGAAATTTAGACAGATTATTATTTAAATACTTCTGCATCGATTGGTGGCCTTAATTAAATATATTTCATATGGGAGATACATCATCGTAGCGCCGGATCCAGAGAATGTAAATTATCTTAAAATACAATTTCTCCAATTTTCACTCCATTCCATTGTAATCTGTTAAATTCAATTACATGATTCAATAAATTCACTTTGTTAAACTTTTAAACGATTCTATTAAAATCATTATTAGTATTGAAAACCTTTAAATCCATCCTTTTATTTTTATTTTTTTGTATTTGAATTTTTTTATATATATTATTTTTATTTTTTTTGTAAATTCATTTTATAAATATAGCTTCAGTAAAGTAAATTAAAAAATAACTTCAGTAATAGTTCAGGTATAAGCATTGAGAGAGCCCACGAGTAACACCCACCACTCAAGACTAAGTATTAAATAAAATAACTGCTATAAGAGCAACCCACTTCACCCCATACCTAAGTCTCATTTTCATAACTAATTTTTACCCTTCACCCCATCCAAACTCACTACAAAGTAGTTTAGCCCAAAACTTTCCGGGTAAAAACACAATTTAACTGGACTATTTCTTTTAATAAAAAAAATTCCCACTAAATATTTTGCTTTGTGGGTTGACCCCCTCCCCCATGGAAATTTTCTGGCTACGCCAATGGTTCCTGCAGAACCTCGAGAACCTCTTGGAGTTCGACAGTTGATGGCTAATTTTAAAATTTAGTGTAGGTATGAGAGCTTTACAAATTAATAAATATGTTTAATATATCGTATAATAAAGATAAAAGTAAATAAATATTATATGAAATATTCATTTACTATGAGTTAAGATTTCTAGGTCACTTGTTTCACATTAAAAATTAAAAAAATCATCTTGAATCCACTGAAATAAAATATGCCCTGGCGAATGATGAAAATGTTATCAATAATCAACTCGATTTAAAGAAAAATATAATAATAGACCTTTTAATAACAAAGCCCATAAAATATATTCCTAGCCTATAGATAATAATCAATGAACTTCTAATTTTCCTTTATTTATCCATAGGTCAATAGAGCCTACCCTACCCAAATTTTCACTGAACAATAGTCTATCTCAAAAAGAGATTATCCCTTAAAATAATTTAAACAATGAAAACAATTTTTCTCTTGTTCACTAAACCTATATATATGGTACCTTTGCATTCAAATTTTGTATTAGTTAAACTTCTGTATTTTCCTGAAGATGGGTCTACAGCCCGAAATATATATATTGAAAAAATTTACCTCTTTTATTTTTTTAATTTTTAATGTGAAACAAGTGACCTAGAAATCTTAACTCATAGTAAATGAATATTTCATATAATATTTATTTACTTTTATAACAATCTCTATTAATTATTAATAAATATTATTTTAAATGATTTAATTAAATAAGTATCATCGTGGTATTAGATATAACATTAATCAAAAGTGGGTTTAAATATTAAAAGATGAGTTATTGCGCTCTTCAAAATTAAAAAAGTCAAAAATTTATTTAAAACCTGCCATGTAAAATGTCGAAGAACTCCAATATTCATAAGGGACTAACTCCCAAGTTATTCGACAAACAAATATAAAAATGCGTGATATAATTAGTGTCACTATTAAAGTAAGTTTTTTTTCTTAATCCTATGGTCTGGGAAGCAATGAAACAAGGCCGGATCTAAGGCGGGGCAGGCGCCACACACAATATGGGGTGCTGTCGTGACAAAGGCGATCTTTTTTTCAATGTTTTCTAATATAACAGATTATAAAAGGGCCTATATATGAAATAAACAATAACATTATATTAAGTCATTTTCTGTCAGAAAGCAGGGAACCCTCTTTTCCATTATGCTGTGGGTGTCACTAGACGCAGTAATCTTAAGAGGGGGACAAAATATTACCGATGTAATTTTTTTTTTAATGATATTGATGTGAGAAGGAGATTCACCAGAAGGTCAATTCCCTAAAGGCCTGTATGGGCTGGCCCCTCCATCGTGAAAAGAACAGAGTAGAAGGAAAAGAAGCCGGGATCACGAGCCAAATCTCAAAAAAGTTAGATATAGTCCAATTTACTAAGTTTTTAGGGGCTTCGAGCAGTGGTAAATTCTCCGCGCGATAAATTAGGTTAAATTTATCTCCCACTTAATGTAATTAATATATTTTTGATACTATTAGACAGGATAAAATATTTTTCAAAATTTAAAAGCAATTTTCGATAAGGGGGCGCCAAAAATTAATTTTCGACACTCGGGCACTCTATTGAACTAAGTTATTTATTAAAAATTTTATTTAGTCTAAATCAGTGTTTCTCAACGTGTGGTTTGCGACCCCCTGGGGTGTCGCGAAGCCTCAATATAAAAGAATAAAAAACAAAGTTTAAAAAATATTTTCATTAAGAAAATGTTAATTAAAGGACATTTGTAGGTTAAGACAAATTATTAGATATTAATCTACTGATTCTGTATCGCTTCTCCATGGAGGCGTTTGGCGATGTAATCGATGTAAAAATATGTCTGTTATAGGTAGGTACTTGATTGTGTAATTAGCCGATACTCATTTATAAAAATTGATAAAAATGTTGTACGGATTTGATATTTGTAACAAAATCAAATACAGGTTACAAACACCGGGGGGGGGGGGGGGTACGGTGTCGCGAAATTTTTTTATACTAAGGAGTTCGCGTCATGAAAAAGGTTGAAAAACACTGCTCTAAATTAACAAATTTATCCTATGTAATATTTTAGATTGAATGATTGATGCTAATCGAAATATAGTGGATACAAAATAGAATTGTCTATTTTTTACGACCCAATTTTAGATGATTCAGATGGTTTTGTTGGCAACTTAATGGTATTCGTACAAGTATTAATACACTATAAAACTACAATTAGTATTTCCATATGTTTTAAATTCATTCATAATTATACAGGGTGGGTGGTAAAGATATACCACATTTTGAACAGGTATACAAAATGAAAAAATTTAACTAGAAAAAACTGAATATATTTTTGAAAAGAGTATAAAATATTTTTTTTAAATGTGTTTTAAACATTTTCAGACAAAAAAAAGGGGGGGGGGGTCAAAAATGAAAATTCTAGCCCTTTCGACAAAACTCAACCAAATTTTGTATACATATTCTGGTGGGCCCCAAAAAGGCTAGAAATGCAAAAAATAACCACCCAAATTGGGGAGAATCAAAAATGAAAATTCTAGCCCTTTTGATCAAACTCAACTAAATTTTCTAGGGAAAAGTTGGGGAATATCAACTACTTAAGCGCTGTTAAAAATATCAAGTATTAATCTTGGTAATAAAATTCTCAAAACGGACAAATTGTTTGGTTACTTTATATATTATGAGTTTCTTCTATTGGATTTGCAAACAATCAAATATTTTTTTTATAAGGTACTTTTTTTAAAAATGGAAAAATATAGGATAATTTCGACCGGTGGGGTAATATCGCCCGAGCCCGTGGAAACAAAGTTTACTTCATTTACTAAAGTTTTAAATGAATATATAATTGTTAATTTTTTAATTATTATTATTTTTCTTATATAATTATTTTACAATTTTTGTGTATGAAATAAACAAACAAATAATTTGATTTATATTAAAAAATAAAATTTGTTTTGTAAGAAAATGGGGGTTTTTTCATAAGGTGGATCGCGAAAAATTTTAAAACCTCTGATCAAAAAAGTTTGGGAAACGCTGTTGTAGACCAAAACGCTATGGTTTCAATTTTATAATTACCTACATATTATGTATTTTGCTTGCATGAATAATTTATAAATGCTCCAGTAGAGGTGCCACGACCGATTTTGCAGGTTCTCTAACTCCGAATATGTGATGGCTTTTCATCAATTTATCAAAAATAACTGGCTAAATAGGTATTCTTAGAATTCACTAGATTTTTAAAAATTACTTGTTTTTAAATATCTATTATTAAATTGATGAAAAAATAAACAATTAGAGTCTAGATCTCATCTAACATAACTCCCAAGTGAATCTTGATTGTGTTTTATAGAATTCTTGAAACAAAAATGTTATTTTGTTTTAAAAGAGGGTTATCGTGAAAGAAGAGGAAATTGATAAATTAAGATCGCTTTACTGTTTTCTTTCTCGTTTTTTTACGCTCTTTCATTCCTGAGCGAATCAATCCAACAGAAACGATCGGCCCACACGCTCTCATCTTACATGATTTCGAAAATCAGTTCATTCTTGCATGAATTCTATCTTATCACTTATTTCAGTTTTATATCGTATATATATATATATATATATATATTGAAAAAATTCATTGATTATTTTGTGTATATAAATAAATACAATTCCTTTATAAAACAATCTAGAAACGTTTATTAAAAATCCAGACTTCTCATGACAAATTCTTTTTTGATCATTGATAATTTGAAAATCTGAAAAATAGGTGTTTTAAGGTAGTTGTTTCGCGACAATACTAGCAAATAGTTAATGCTAGAGTGTTGTCTAATTTCTAGGCGCGAAAATAGAGATTTCCCTGATATTCACTTCGATTCGAATACCCTGAAAATGTGTGACAGCCTATCCATGTTGGGCGTCTCTGTCGCATCTGACCTGTCTTGGAATGAACACATCTCCTCTGTGGCGAAATCTGCAGCAAGGAAGATTGGCTTCTTATTCAGGTCCAAGCAATTTTACAAACCCCCACAACTTCTCACCATCTACAAGGCCCAAATCCGCCCCTGTCTCGAATACGGCTCTCATCTGTGGAGGGGAGCCTCAAAATATTCTCTTGCTACCCTTGATGCAATTCAGAAACGAGCCGTCAGGCTAATTGACGATTCTACCCTCACCGACTCCCTCGACTCGCTGGCTCATCGAAGAGATGTCTCCGCCCTTTCCCTTTTCTATAGATACTATCACGGCAGGTGCTCTGATGAGATAAAATCAATAATTCCCCCCAAAGCATGCTTTGCACGCAGCACACGTTTTGCCGACTCACAACACTCTTTCGCGGTCAAATTGGAAAAGTGCCGGACCACTTCATTCGCGAATACATATATCCCCATGACTTCAAGGAACTGGAACTCTCTCCCAGCCTCTATCTTTCCCAGCAGATCTTCAAACCTTCAAAACCAGGGTGCATAGACACCTACGTCTACACCCTCTCACTTAATCAACATTCCCTTCTCTTCGGTAATGCAAGGGTCTTTCGAGATCCATAGGGGCTACATCTTTACTGGTGCACCCCTTCTTGCATTCGATTGCATTAAAAAAAAAATATAGAACAGACAATAAGAATTCATAATTCATAAGCCAACTTTTTGCTGTTTATGTACCACTACTAGCCAATCCCGTGCTCGTTTGACAAATCTGGCAACAATATCCGAGCTTGTATATTATTTGTCATAGAAATTTCAGATAAAGTATATTATAAAGGGAGATTTATAAAACAAAAAGTTTTTAATAAGCGATTGCTGAAGCGAAAAAACTTCAAAAAAATTACTAAAGTTAACCCACTTTTTAGGTAAAATAAATGCGTTGTTGCCAGCTTGTTTTTAGTGTAAATTTTTAATTATAAATTTTTCATTTTTTATTAATTATTATCTCAGAAACTGAGTTGTAACTATGAATTAAAATTTTCATAAAAAATGTATTAGTTTATTAAAAAATGTTTCATTTTGGTTTAGTTTTTTATAAAAATCGTAAGAAGAGTTTCTTAATTATAATTATAAATATATCTAAACTTTCCGATATCCCGTATATTGCAATGTATAAGAGTTTGAAAAACTCTATTTTTGGAATTTAATTTCTCTGGAACTATATTGTTCATAAATTTCGTTTTGCCACCAACCCATGCTGAAGTATTTAAATAATAATCTGTCTAATTTTCAAAAAATCCTAAGAAAACCCATATAGTGAAACAACTACCTTAAATAAAAACATATATATTTTTTTGCCGTGATTAGCAGAGATGTTGATCAAGTTATCGTCTTGTTTTTAATTCACGGTGACACTGAGGATTCTTATAGGTGTTAAATAAAAGGATTGTTTTTTAGCAGTTTTTTAATTATTTTTTAATGGTGTTTTTTTTATTTATTCAAATATTTCGGAAATTTTTGGAATATTTCTTCTTCAGTGGACCTCACCCAAAATCACCGTTTTGCTCAATCTTCAAAATTCGAACACAGGGCCACAGAGAAATTTCATTTCATCATTTTTAATTCTGCCCTCAAAAAACTCTAATAATATTTTTTTTTAATTTCTTTTTGATGCTTTAACAGACAAGTCAATTATCCATTCATTATTGTGTTGTAATTAAGAATTAAAATTTTCTTAAAAAATTTATTAGTTATTGTTTAATGTTGGTTTAGTTTTTTATAACATTGGTAAGAAGAGTTTCTTCATTATAATTAAATATGTATGTAAACTTTTCGATATTCCGTATAGAGCAATGAATGAGAGTCTGAAAAACTCTATATTTAGAATTTAATATCTCGAGAACTATATTGTTCATAAATTTCGTTTTGCCACCAATCGATGCAGAAGTATTTAAATAATAATCTGTCTAAATTTCATAAAAATCTTAAGAAAACCCATATGGTGAAACAACTACCTTAAAAAGAAATAATAAAGCAACTATAAACAAATAAATGTTTTGAAAATAAACAATGATACACGTTGTCTTGGAGATGAAATTACCTTGAATAAAAATAAAAATATTTTTCTCTAAAATATTTTGACAAATAACGCGAATCTCATTCAAACTCGAACAGTTATATTTGGGTTTCTATCCAAAATGGATTTGTTTATTTCCACTTTAGATTTTCGATACTTTGAATATTTGATGTTGCTTTCTGTTGCTAAAAAAGATAATATTAATGTTAATGACATTCATTTAAAAACACCACCTGAAACAATTAAAAGAATATATCAATACCCGTTATAAAGATTTTGGGAAGTTAAGAGAGTTCGGGACAGCTTATCTATCTGGTTGATCTTTGAAAAAATCTTTTATATTTCTCCAGAGTGACAACTCTCTGCCTATTAAATTTTTTAATAAAAAAAAATTGTTAATGAGTTTAATTTCGAAAAAAATTCTTTGTTTTGATAATATTAGATAATAAAAATAATATTTTTCGTTAAATTGAAGGGTTGGTTTTGTCACAAATATAATAAAACAATAATTTTAATAACTATTTGTATTATTTAATTGATAACTATACAGTTTCGGTCACCACTGGTCGACCATCCTCAGTAGTTCTAAAAATTGAAATGAAACACTTATTTACATTTTTTCTTTTTATAGAGAATTATATAACACAAAATTTTTTTACAATAATTTGAAATCATACATACATCTCGTTCAAGAACCGGAATTTGTCATTTGGTGACCGAAACTGTATAGTTATCAATTAAATAATACAAATAGTTATTAAAATTATTGTTTTATTATATTTGTGACAAAACCAACCCTTCAATTTAACGAAAAATTTAGATCAAGTCACTTAAGTTCTGGAAGAAATTTAAAAAATAATATTGAGATAAATTTTTTCTCAATATAAAAACATTTATTTAACACAAAAACGATTTCAAGAAATAGAGTTTAAATTCTACACTAGTGATTTTGTTATATTCTGTTGACTGCAAATAACTTTTTATTTTTTACATTTATGAATAACTAATTAACTAGACTGTCAAATCTATTGAAAAATGTATCATTCGATTCATAAAAGTTGAATTATTGATCTGTATAAATTTGTTGAAAATGGTATTATTTGTATAGAAGTTATAGCCCTTTTAAAAACTCGGTTACTTCCATGTTAAAAGGGCAATTTTCAATAATTTATTTCTCGGTAATGGGACAAACGATCTTAAAATTTCGGGAATAAATATTAAATACATCAATGATTCGATGGTAAAAATTTGAGAATTTTCTTATAAAAATGATAAACAGTCCTGAAACCCCTTAAGATATCCCATCTTAGATTATAAATCCATTTGAAAGTCACACAACCAATGTTGATTTTTCGCTACAAAAAGAATTGATTGAATCGAAGGAGAATTTGGAAGATAAAATCAATATTCAAACAAGTGGTTATGCCAAATTTTGGAAGTTAAAAGTTATTCACAAAAAATATATCAAATTAGTCCATATTACTGAACCATTGTTTTTAGCTTTTCCTAGTTTATACTTGGTTGAGGAAGGATTTAGTCACGTTAACAATTTATTAAGAAAATCTAGAAATCGATTAATTATTACAGAACGCGGTGAATTTCGATTATTATTAACTAATTTTATACCTAATATAAAAACTATTATGGAAAAGCATCAGCCTCGACCATTGCATTAAATTTTTAAAAATAATATTATAGTCACATATAAGTCGTAAGATTGGATTACATGTTTCCATTGATATCCTGAGATCAAACCATATGATGGCTTACCCCTTAAACCGAATGATGAATGTATCTAATGTGGTGTGCAGTGGAATTGACATTGAAAATTGTTCTCTTGCTAGTATTATGAGACTGACACTGAGTAAATAAAGTAAAACAAAGCAAAATAATGTCAAATGGAAGGTTTGAATTTTGGGATTTTGGTTGAGTCTGATTTGTGTATGTGTTCTTATATATTTACGAGGTTTTCGTGCGTGCCTTCGGCTCGCCCTCGAAGCTCGGCCCTCCGGGCTGGTGCCCTGGCGGGCGGCGTCTCGGTCCAAAAATTTTATTCCTCTTAAAAAACCACACTCCAAATGTATACCTGTAAACTCCCGAAAATACATAGTCTCTTAAAAGTTTAGCTTCATTTTCGTCCTGAAACAGCTACAGAAATGAGGCTCTAGATATGAATCTGGAAGTATTTTTTTTTCTATAATCTACAGCATTGTGATATTTTTGGTGTGGAAATAGATTTATTTAAATAAGTGGGATCATGTGAGGAAGAGAATTATATTATATCATTTTTTTAAAATTTGGGATCGATAATCGATATAAGTCTCCAAATATTTAAAAGAGATCAGGTGTTGACATGTATGACAGCCTGATCAAGTATTGCCATAAGAAACTCCGGCATGCGTGTCTTAAGTCGTTCAATTTTGTAAAAATCAAAAAATTATAATTACAAAATTTAGATTTTTAAAAAATTATAAAATAGTGGCAAATTATTAAAAAATAAACAAATAATATATAAAATAAACATCAAATAAGATGTGATTAATTTCTTTTTCTGTGCGCAAAGAAAAGCGAATTGAATATTTAATTTTTGAGTGGTGAGGAGGGGGGAGGAATAATTATCAATATATTTAATATTTCTTAATTTAAAATCAATTGGAGTCTTTCATTTCGAAATTCGAGTTCAAATTACAATTATATTTCAAATTTGCCACAAATATACCGCAAATATACCGACGGCATCAGCGCCCCCTGTCGGCAGCATTCTCTGAGCGTTGCTGCAAATTAATCTAGGCTATTATATATAGTATACCTAATACAGGGTATGGTCAAGTATTGTAATCGTGCATGAAAAAGGTTTTTTTTTTGCTTTTTTTCGAAATATCTCAAAAACGGCTGAAACTATTTTGATTAAAAAAATTGGGCGAAACCATGGCATTTCGGTCTATAAAAAAGCTCTAATTTGTGAAAATCGAAAAAATTATATTTTTCGAGATAATAACTGTTTTGTCAAAATGTCTGCTGGTTAGTCTGTTGTGCAATGGAAGTAGGTGTACACGATATTAGTTTGAGGTTCATCTCTTGCCGTTCCCTTTTGACAAGTTGGTTTGAAGAGAAGATATGTAAAAATCTCGACTTTTTTGAATTTTTCATAGAAAAAGAGATTTCTTTTAGTACATATACTGAACATGTTTCTATTTGTTGTACCAATAGTAATAGGAATGGAAAGTTGCCTACCTGTTTTAGCACCTGTCTAAATCGTTTTTTCCTAAAACAGTCAATTGCTCTGGTCTTTGGCGCCAGACTGTCTCTTCCTCCTCCTCCTCCGACATGGCGCCCCTTCGGCCAACAAATACTTTCCTATTTTTATCGATTACCAATTTTATATAAATACAATACTAGGTAAAATTATATTTCTTAGAATTATTCCTTCGGGTAAAATGAATTATAAATAACATCCTTGACTTTTAGGGTGGTTTGATGGACAAACTAGGAAGATTCATTTTCTTCAAACTGAGATTACAGAAAAAATCATCTTTATCTACCTATCATTTTTACTTTACCATACAGGGTATGGTCAAGTATTGTAATCGTGCATGAAAAAAATGTTTTTTTTCCTTCTTTCTTTTTTTCGAAATATCTCAAAAACGGCTGAAACTATTTTGATTAAAAAAATTGAGCGAAACCATGGCATTTCGCTCTACAAAAAAGCTCTAATAAGTGAACATCGAAAAAATTATATTTTTCGAGATAATAATTGTTTTGTCAAAATGTCTGTTAGTCTGTCTGTTAGTTGTCTGTGCGTTACCAAATTTTTGTGGACGAGCTAGCTCAAAAACTAGTGTGAATATCGAAACCAAATTTCACACGTAGTTTTGGTCCATTGAGATTAAGAGCTGATTAGATTTTGGTGCATATCGACTTACAACTAAAATTAAGGTGGGTGGAGGGGGAGTTAAAAATTAAAAATCTAGGCCATTTGAGCAAACTCAACCAAATTTTGTATACATAATCAGTGCGGCCCAGAGTAATCTAAAATTGCAAAAACTAACCGCCCCAATATTGTAGATGGTGATAAGATAAGTGTAGGGTCAAATAAATGAAAAGTATATGGCTCTATGGTCAAAACGTCAACTAAATTTTGTATACATATCAGTGCACCCAGTAAGTCTAAAACATGGAAAAACTAACCGCCAAAAAGGGTTTGGGTTTGAATAGAAAATCAAGGTTTCTTGAAGCATGAGTTATTATAAAAGTAAAAAGTTCATTTTAAGAGATGTCAGAATCTATATAGAGTCATCGAGTAGTATTAACTTCTCAAATAAAAGAATAGGAATAAAGGAAGTATCTGGAATATTCCTAATAACGCGCATACCTTGGACAAAATTTTTACTTTATCCAATGCGAAGCATGGGTAATGTATTGTAATCGGTCTCGTGGCAAGCGCGACTTCAAAGGGTCCTCAGGTAAAGACTACGGAACCCATGGTCTTAATTAAAGTCACAAATTGTAGTATTAATTTAGGTTGAATTTTAACACGTGTCGGTTTTGACAAAAAATACATGGGGTCCAAAGGCCAAAAAGTGCGATTTTTTCAGGAAGTGCGTGCGGATGGATGTATGTTATCATTTTTTTCGTCCACGATTTTTTCCACACCGTTGCAACCGATTGAAATGAAATTGAAAACCTACCATTATTTTAACAAAATGAAGCGCTGATTAGTTTTTTGTACATATCGGCCTACAAACATTAGTACTTTATTTCAGTACTTTTTTAGTTTTTTCTAAATATTTTGAAAATGACTAAACTAATGCTGATGAAATTTAATATTTGTAATTAAGTACTCTTGAGGACCACAAAAAAGGTCATATAAAGTTTTTTGTAAAATTATATCTTAAAGTACTTACCCTAGAACAAGATAGTACATTCGATAAAGATTAGCAACGATCCGTTGCAGTATTTAATATAAGTATTACTTTTTGTTCGAAATTAACGGAAGTAGTGGCGTAGCTTCATATTCAGCGCCCTGGACCAATTAAGCACCCTTGTATTTATTTATTTAGTAAATTAACGGACAGCTACATCCTATTTGCAAAAAATAATATTAGAAATAACATAAAAGCTTCTCGAAGAGATCAATTTGTTTTGAATATTAGCCCAGTAAATAGAGGATCAAAAAGTGGTTCACCTTACAATAATTGCGGGAAAATATTTTTTTTCTAGGATCGTTTGTTATGCCAAATCTAAGTTTTGCAACCTCGAAAGTGTGAGGGACAACATTTGGTGGTCGAAAAACCATGGCGCTTTTGAGGATTCGGATCATATCCGGTCCGGAAAATGTAGGATATCTATAAATATAAGAGATTTATCAAAAAAGTGCTCAGCGTAAACCTTCAAGTAAATATAATTTCCTAGACAATGAGATAGGAATCAAGTTTCTTGGATTAGTCGGTTTTCATTTTATGAAGAAAAAACTGCGGTTTTTTGCAAAAAATTGCATTTTTCAAAATTTCCACCTCATTTCGGCACCATCAGGTTACCATTATCCAATTAAGATGAAACTTCGTTTAAATTGTAGAAAATTTAATCTAGTTTAAAAATGTATAGAGTGGTCTTTGTCGTAAATGTGTTCCATCATGGTCAAAAATTTTTAAGAAAAAAATAAACCCGACTTCAAAAAAATTAAATGCAACAAAATAAAATACACTAAAAGCTATAAAATAATTATTATCTTATTTAGTTACAACTAAACGACGAAATATTAACATGAAATTACTTTTTGAAGTCGGTGTCAAACAAACTATACCTATAAGCGAGCATACCCTCCAAACGTACTAAGTAAGATCCGTCGAGTGCGATTCATAAAAGGTATATGTTTGGCACCGACTTCAAAAAGTAATTTCATGTTAATATTTCGTCGTTTAGTTGTAACTAAATAAGATAATAATTATTTTATACCTTTTAGTGTATTTTATTTGTTGCATTTAATTTTTTGAAGTCGGTTTTATTTTTTTCTTAAAAATTTTTATTTTTCTTTTTAGTGATGTTATTAATAGTGATCCTATCATCAGAACTTGACCAAATTAATATTGCACCATCCCTAAGATACCCCCTTTCCAATAAAAAAAGAATCATCGAAATCGGTTCATAAACAAAGAAGTTAGCCCTGAACAAACCTAACAAAAAAGGTCTAATACCTACGAAAAAAATAGGACCAATCGGAACGTAGACTGGACCCAATGCAAAAAAATTTTTCAAAATCGGTTCACAATTGGCGGAGATATGAGGTAACATAGGCACAAAAAAAAAAGAAAAAAAAAAAAAAATCAGTCGAATAGAGAACCTCCTCCTTTTTTTGAAGTCGGTTAAAAATGGGAAAAATCGAGAGAAATCCGGTTTTTGGGATTTTAAAAGTGATCCCCGGGGTTGTTTTTTGGATCCCCGTTAAAAATCGAACTGCTTGACAAATTTTGCATTTATTTTTTTAACCGACACAAAATTTTGTCCTCTTTAATTTACTATAGAACGGTTGTTTTTTGGATCCCCGTTAAAAATCGAACTGCTTGACAAATTTTGCATTTATTTTTTTAACCGACACAAAATTTTGTCCTCTTTAATTTACTATAGAACGGTTGTTTTTTGGATCCCCGTTAAAAATCGAACTGCTTGACAAATTTTGCATTTATTTTTTTAACCGACACAAAATTTTGTCCTCTTTAATTTACTATAGAACGGTCATTTACAAAATATGAACTGTTTTCGAGCTATAAGCAAAAAACTGGAAAAATGCCATGGTTTAGCTCAATTTTTTTAATCAAAATAGATACAGCCATTTTTTAGATATATCGAAAAAAAGAAGGAAAAAAAACACTTTTTCATGCACGATTACAATACTTGACCATACCCTGTATGGTAAAGTAAAAAATGTTACTATTTTTTATAAGTGATACATTTGGGGCATTCCACACCAAATCGAACCGTTTGAAAAATTTTAATTTTTGATTTCCTTCATTTTTTTGACATTTTTTAGTACCCATCAAAAAACTATTCCTGGTAAATTTTGAAATTTTTTTAATCACCGGTTTAAAAGAATTTCGGTTTTTTGCTCATAACTTCTTCAAAAATGGTCAAAATTAATATTATTCGTTTTTGAATTTTTTTTTTTTTAAATACTTTTGAGAAAAAAATACAAAATAAATATTTAAAGGAAATTAGGGAACGAAGAAAAGACTTTAATATTATAGACAAAAGGACAGCCGGGAATCGTTTGGATATTATTTAAAGTGTTTTTTTATATGCATTTGTGAGTTTGAAAATTTTAATCTTGTTTTTGAAACTGTAGGTGTACTCTTTGATTTTTTTGAAAAAATTTTATTTTAAACTTCCATTCATTCTATAAATTTTAAGACTACTTTTTTCAATTTTTGATTTTGATTTTCTTTCAACAAACTAAAATACTAATTATTAATTTTAAACACCGGTTAACGATAAAAATCATTTAAAAATAACAAAAAAAGGGAACTCAATACCAAAAAGTGGTTTTAATAATGGTTAATATAGCAAATAAATTTTTTTCCGAAATTTTCAAAAATCGAAAAAAATAGTAATTATCATAGGGCCACTATCAACCAGGTCTTAATATTTGTAGAATGAATATAGAGGTTTAAAATAAAAAAATATCAAACAAATCGAAGAGTATAAACAGTTTCAAAAACAAGATTAAAATTTTCAAACTCAAAAATCGCAAAATAAAAACACTTTAAATAATTTTTTTGTATTTTTTTATAAAAAGGATCTAAAAAAAAAAAAAATTTCAAAAAAAACAAATTTGAAATTGGACCATTTTTGAAGAAAATATTTTAGGATTTTAAGGGGGCCGCGAACTAATAATAGGTTAAGAACCACTGCTGTAGGGCCATGACATTGAAAATATTATTACAAATTGAAAAAAAATATAATCATAATAAAATGATATTTTAAGTTGATTTATATATAGCTTCATCTGAAAATAATATTGCTCTTCGCAAATTCTTAGAATGATACCTAGCCTCCGTCTTGTTCCTTAATAATGGTCAAAAATATTATTTTTTCTATGAATGGTAATAGATTCAAATTTTCTTAGAAAATCATAAAATGGTGTGATCTATTAAATCCTATGGAATGGAATATTTTTAATTTTAACGGCAATGGGCACTTTTGCCTTGGGCGAGGCACGCAAACCCTAAGGGCCGGTTGTATGTCGCAAAGTAAATGCTTTCAGTGTCTGGCATCTAATTGGCCATCCCAGTCCCTCCATTTACCATCTACCCTTGGTTAGTGGTAAAAAGCATTTACTTTGCGACATACAACCGGCCCTAAGTCGACTGACTTAGGGTTTGCTTCGCGAGGCCAGCCCCTTGAGGCAAATGCCTGGTCGGTCAGTACGTGCCTCGCCCAAGGCAAAAGTGCCCGTTGCATCGTCTGAGGCTGCCTCGGCCCGATCCATAGGTTGTCGGTTTTTGTGAATGTTCAAAGGCGCCTCGGGTCGTTTCCTGCGTTCACTCAGGACGGTTCTGCGATTGAGTTTTGTATAAGGGCCTATATTTTCATTTTTTGACCCCCTCCCCTGTTTTGGGCTGTTAGTTTTTTTTTATTTTTAGACTTCTGTGGGCCCACGGATTATTTATACGAAATTTGGTTGAGTTGGGTACAAGGGCATATATTTTAATTTTTTGACCCTACACCCTCCCCCATTTTGGGAGGTTAGTTTTTGCATTTTTAGACTTCTGTGGGCCCACGGATTATGTATACAATATTTGGTTGAGTTTGGTACAAGGGTTTAGATTTTAATTTTTTGACCCTACAACCCCCTCCCCCATTTTGAATGATTAGTTTTTGAATTTTTATTCTTCTAGGATCCCACTGACTATTTATATAAAATTTGGTTGAGTTTGGTACAACGGCCTATATTTTAATTTTTTACCCCCCCCCCCCCCACACACACACTTTAGGCTGTTAGTTTTTGAATTTTTAGACTTCTGTGGGCCCACAGATTATGTATACAAAATTTGGTTGACATCACCAATTCCTGCCAGGCTTGTCACCGGCTTGTCTCCAATCGGCTCGGCAATAAAATTGCGATCCTTTTGCGAAGTAGAACTCATAATGACTGAAATAAAAAAAATAAAATCACTCTCCAAGTTGGATCTTAAAATTCAAATATTGGGTTGATGGAGATAACGATTGTCATTAGTTATTGCCGAACCGATGACAAGCCTAGCAGGAATTGGTGATGACTTAGGCAAGAAACTATGCTGTGCTGGCTTTGACAAAGTAATTCATGATATATGTTAACGCGTATAATATTTTACTCAAAGATTGTTTTCTTCATTTGTAAAATTTCGAGATTTAATTATTCTAAATTTAAACATATAGCCATGCCATATAATTTAAATAAAGGTCGTTGAGTGTTTCGAATTTTGAAGAGATTCAAAATTCGAAGGGCAATGGAATGACTTTTTCTAAATGAATATGAAAGATTTCAATTTGCCGATGATAATAAATTCAAATTTTCTTATAAAATCATAAGATGGTGTCATCTATATAAATCCGAAGGAATGGAATATTTTTAATTATATGTCAGAAGGTGAAAAACAACCCTTCTGACATATAATTAAATATATTCCATTCCATCGGATTTAATAGATGACACAAACATATTAATTTTTCATTAATATTAGTTTTTTATTAGCGTATTCTTATTAGATCAGGTATTTGAAATTGACTATAATATTAGAGGCAACTTACAAAAATATGTAATTCTTTCGATATTGTATTTATTCTTCTGAAATAAAACATCATCTTGTTCCAAATTTATGAACTATTTTGTCTTTATATATTTGTAGCTATTAAAAGAATAGAATCAAGAAATAATTTTTTCTTAAATGTAGCTTTAACATATATTAGTGAAATAATCATTTTTAACTCATAGGAAAATGTTTCGGTGTCTTGTAGGTCCGTTTACTCATTAGTTGAAAAATCAATTAGATTCGATTTTTACTTTACCATACAGTATTGTAATCGTGCATGAAAAAAGTGTTGTTTTTTTTCGAAATATCTCAAAAACGGCTGAAACTATTTTGATTAAAAAAAATTGGGCGAAACCATGGCATTTCGGTCTACAAAAAGTCCTAATAAGTGAACATCGAAAAAATTATATTTGTTGAGATAATAATTGTTTTGTCAAAATGTCTGTTAGTCTGTGTGTTACCAAATTTTTGTGGACAAGCTAGCTCAAAAACTAGTGTGAATATCAAAACCAAATTTCGCATGTAGTTTTGGTGCATTAAGATTAAGAGCTGATTAGATTTTGGTGCATATCAACCCAAAAAGGGGGGTGGAGGGGGCTAAAAATTAAAAATCTATGGCCATTTGAGCAAACTCAACCAAATTTTGTATACATAATCCATGGGCCTCCAGAAGTCTAAAAATTCAAAAACTAACCATCCAAAATGGGGGGGGGGTCAAAAAAATGAAAATCTAGGACCTTGTACCAAACTCAACCAGATTTTGTATACATAATCAGTGCGACCCCGCAAGTCTAAAAATGCAAAAACTAACCCCCCTTTACATGATTATAAATAATTTTATTAAATATTAAATATAAGTGAATGGCAAGGTTGTATGTTAAAGTCAAGTGGATGGCCACATCAGAACGTGTCAGTTTATTTTTAAAGATGCTTTAAAGATGCTTATGCTGGGCTATACAAAAGTAATTATGGTTATTGTTTGACTTAGTTTTCTATATTATATGGGTATTAGTTACTATACCTAGTTAAGTTAATAAATTTACCTAATTTTTTATCGAAAGTTTTAAAGAATTCCTTAATATTGAAAAAATATTTTAAAAAACACGGTATTATTTCAAAATACACTAAAAACTAGAAAATAAATTATTCTTTAGTAGATACTCTGAAAGTTTGTTTACTCAGATGACTTTAAATAAAAAGCTTGAGTGCTTATTTTAATGTAATTTAAAATTTGTATTGCGAATCTGTGAACGGTTTGAGCTAGAAAGCTAAACTTGGCATAGAAGCTTATTAAGACAAATTTTTCTAATCTTATTTAATTTTATCTTTTTGTTTCAGATCCTATACGATTATTTCTTTTATTATTATTTATATATTTATTTTTACTTTACCATACAGGTATACAGGGTATGGTCAAGTATTGTAATCGTGCATGAAAAAAGTGGTTTTTTCAAAATATCTCAAAAACGGCAGAAACTATTTTGATTAAAAAAATTGAGCGAAACCATTACATTTCGCTCTACAAAAAAGCTCTAATAAGTGAACATCGAAAAAATTATATTTTTCGAGATAATAATTGTTTTGTCAAAATGTCTGTTAGTCTGTCTGTCTGGTAGTCTGGTTGGGTGTCCGGTAGTCTGTGCGTTAACAAATTTTTATGGACGAGCTAGCTCAAAAACAAATTTCACAATTAATAACATCACTAAAAAGAGAAAAATAAAAATAATTTTTATAAAAAAAAAAATAAACCGACTTCAAATAAACTGCAACGGATCGTTGCTAAACTTTATCCAAATTCATTTGAAATATTAATATGTTTATTGCTTTATTATTAATCAGATTTCACTTGCTATTTGCAGTTCATGTTGGCTTTAATTCAAAAATAATGATCGATTCTTATTTAAAAGTCGAGGAATAACCATTCTACATTAGATTTTTGACATTTCGGTTATTATTGGTAACCATTGGTGAAGACATGGAGAAATCGTCTTAAAATCAAAAATAGCAATCGATTCTCATCTAATACTTGAGGAATAACAATTCTACATTAGATTTTTGACCCTTCGATTATTATTGGTAACCATTGCCGAAGACATGGAGGAATCGGCCTTGAGTTGTTTGGCATAAAAGAATTTAGTCTTTTTGATTTTAAGTCGATTCTTCCCGGTTTTCAGTAGAGGTTGCCATTAATAGTCAAAACATCAAAAATGGAATGCAATAAGGTTATTCCTCTAGTATTAGATAATAATCGATCGTTATTTTTGATTTTAAGCCGATTCCTCCATGTCTTCAGCAATGGTTGCCAATAATAATCGAAGCGTCAAAAATCTAATGTAGAATTGTTATTCCTCAAGTAATAGATGAGAATCAATCGCTATTTTTGATTTTAAGTCGATTCCTCCATGTCTTCAGCAATGGTTACCAATAAAAACCGAAACGTCAAAAATCCAATTTAGAATGGTTATTCCTCAAGTACTAGATGAGAATCAATCGCTATTTTTGATTTTAAGTCGATTCCTCTGTGTCTTCAGCAATGGTTACCAATATAAACCGAAACGTCAAAAATCCAATTTAGAATGGTTATTCCTCAAGTACTAGATGAGAATCAATCGTTATTTTTGATTTTAACTCGATTTCTCTATGTCTTCAGCAATGGTTACCAGTAAAAACCGAAACGTCAAAAATCCAATATAGAATGGTTATTCCTCAAGTACTAGATGAGAATCAATCGTTATTTTTGATTTTAACTCGATTTCTCTATGTCTTCAGCAATGGTTACCAGTAAAAACCGAAACGTCAAAAATCCAATATAGAATGGTTATTCCTCAAGTACTAGATGAGAATCAATCGTTATTTTTGATTTTAACTCGATTCCTCTATGTCTTCAGCAATGGTTACCAATAAAAACCGAAACGTCAAAATTCAATATAGAATGGTTATTCCTCAAGTACTAAATCAGAATCAATCACTATTTTTGATTTTAAAGTTGCTATGGTTACTTATAAAATTTCCTCCCAAATGTTTATCATTTCACAGCGAGAAGCCTAACCATTCTTACTTAAGCAAGTTTAAATGAGCTATATTACCGATCAAATGAATAAATTTTAAAGTTTTTTTTAAATTTTTGGTAAAATAAGGAATTTAAAAAAAGTACTATTTTACTAGTAAAGTACTTTAAAATATACTTTTACTAAAAACTTTATTTAACCTTTTTTGTTGTCCCCAAGATACTTAATTAGGATATTAAATTTCATCAAAATTCGTTAAGTCATTTTCAAGATATTTAAAAAAAACTAAAAAAGTACCCAAATAAAGTACTAATGTTTGTGGGCCGATATGTACCAAAAACTAATCAGCGCTTCATTTTGTTAAAAGAATGGTAGGTTTTAAATTTCATTTTAATCGGTGCAAAGGTGTGGAAAAAATCGTGGACGAAAAAAACGATAACATCCATCCATCCATCCATCCATCCATCCATCCCCACGCACTTCCAAAAAAAATGGTACTTTTTGGCCTCTCGACGAGACCCCAGGTAATTTTTGGCAAAATCGTCACGTGCTAAAATTCAACCTAATTGAATACTACAATTTGTGACCTTAATTGAGTCCATGGGTTCCGTAGTCTTTACCTGAGGACCCTTTGAAGTCCCGCTTGGCGCGCGAGCGATTACAATACTTTACCCATGCTTCGCATTGGATAAAGTATTAATGCAACAAATAAAATAATAATAACTTAAAATCAAATAAAATACACTAAAAGGTATAAAATAATTATCTTATTTAGTTACAACTAAACGACGAAATATTAACATGAAATTACTTTTTGAAGTCGGTGCCAAACATACATTTTATGAATCGCACTCGACGGATCTTACTTAGTACGTTTGGCGGATACGCTCACGTATATAGTTTGTTTGGCACCGACTTCAAAAAGTAATTTCATGTTAATTTTCGTCGTTTAGTTGTAACTAAATAAGATAATTATTTTATACCTTTTAGTGTATTTTATTTGATTTTTAAGTTATTATTATTTTATTTGTTGCATTTAATTTTTTGAAGAAGGTTTTATTTATTTTTTTTATAAAAATTATGGATGAACAGTTTAAAGGACAGCCTGCGAAGAAATTTATTTTGTACAGATTGAAGAAGTTTTTTTTCTAATGATTAAAATGGACTCCATACTTCGGTGGCATACTCAACAACGACAAACTAAGGATTTGTAAAGATGGATGAAGCATTGGACATTTCTAAATTCACAAGAATTGTGAGTAATGAAACCGAGTGTTCTGAGAGATCGTCTGTAGATGTCATGGATATGATCCTTGAAACACAGCTTACTATCAAACACGACACCAAGGTCACGTATACTCTTAGTTCGGACAAATTGTCGGACAAGAAGAGAGGAGGAGGGGAGCCGGGTTGGCTCAGTTGGCTAACGCACTGGCCTCTGTTTCGACATCGACTCGATTATGACGATGTTGGAATGGGAGGCCGGGGTTCGGATCCTAGCTGACGAATAAAAATTTATACCGGCTGAAAAACTCGGCTCCCCCACTAACCCTACTAACACTTTACTTATGTGCTGTCTAAATGGGCTTTGTTCCCGGTGACATTAAATAAATAAAAAAAAAAAAAAAAGAGAGAGAGGAATGCATAATAGGATTTATGATAGACACTTTTCAACAAATAATTTTTATAAAAAAAAATAAAACCGACTTCAAAAAAATTAAATGCAACAAATAAAATAATAATAACTTAAAAATCAAATCAAATACACTAAAAGGTATAAAATAATTATCTTATTTAGTTAGCAACTAAACGACGAAATATTAACATGAAATTACTTTTGAAGTCGGTGCCAAAACAAACTATACCTATAAGCGAGCGTACCCCAAAACGTACTAAGTAAGATCCGTCGAGTGCGACTCATAAAATGTATATGTTTGGCACCGACTTCAAAAAGTAATTTCATGTTAATATTTCGTCGTTTAGTTGTAACTAAATAAGATAATTATTTTATACCTTTTAGTGTATTTGATTTGATTTTTAAGTTATTATTATTTTATTTGTTGCATTTAATTTTTTTGAAGTCGGTTTTATTTTTTTATAAAAATCATTTTTATTTTTCTCTTTTTAGTGATGTTATTAATAGTGACTTAATATAATACCTTGCATGCATCTCGTAAGAGAAAGCGTCAGGCGAATGAATCAGAAAATTATAATAAAATTCAATTCATAAATAAAGAAATTCTCTCGAAACGTTTGCGGGTTTTAAATGAATGTTTTAAGATTGATTTTTTTATAAAAGATTTTATTTATTATAATTTAGATTATTTGGTCATTAGAATTGGAGATTTACGTTATTTCGTCATTGATCATATCATCAGAACCTGACCAAATTAATATGGTAACCACCCCTAAGGTACCCTCTTTCCATTAAAAAAAGAATCATCGAAATCGGTTCATAAACAAAGAAGTTATGCCTGAACGAACATATCAAAAAAGGTCCAATACCAATGAAAAAAAAAACCGGGACCAATTGGAAGCTGGACTGAACCCAATGCAAAAGAAAATCATCAAAATCGGCGGAGATATGAGGTAACATAGACACAAAAAAAAAAAAAAAAAAAAATTCAGTCAAATAGAGAATCTCCTCCTTTTTTAAATTCGGTTAAAAAGTGTAATTTTTTGTTATTAGTTCAATGAGGTTAAGTTTCCTTAAATAATTTTTGTTTTCTTCCGATATATACGTATATACTTTAAAAATCTAATAAGATATTTTATAATCAAGCAGCTTTTAATGTTTCCATGAAATGAAAATTTAATAGAGAGATTTTTATGATAAAACATAAAAAAAGGGTAAATAATTGAGCGAATAGAGGAGAGGGTCATAAAAGAAAATTAATTGCAAATGATCTTGAACGAAACCTAGGCTTATTTATATGCTAGTGAATGGCATTCAGCAATTTTCAAGAGCAAGAACAAGATGAGGCCTCAGGGTTTGGATGCCCGGAAGAAATTCATTTAAGCTATTATCGATGGTTTGATTCTTTTTTAGGATTTCGAAAAAGAGTAAAACGGGACCTAGTAAATTTGTGTCTCTAAAATCTGTCTGTTGGTCAGAGCATTGTAGATCGTTGAGTAATAAACAGAGACCAGATTTTTATGCAGTAAAACCTCTAAAATATGCATTAAAAAAATATATATTTTAAAAATATTAGCGTTAATAAAATATGGGCAAAAATTTTATCCCCTTTTCACACTCCATAAATAATGGCTATTATTAATAATTGTATAACTCCATTATTTTCTTGAATATATTAAATATTGAAAATCCAAATGTGTATGAAATTAATATCTTTAGTTTTTAAGGTTGAAAATTATTTAAATTTAATATTATTTAAAAATTTTACATTCACTAGTCAAAATAAATCAATAACCACTTTATGATTAAAATGGCAATTTTTTTTTAGTTTTTTTTTTATTCAGGATTTTGGGTTTAAATATTTTTTACTTTCACATTTATATTCATAAAAATATGCAATGAAATATTTCAAATATGGAATTGTTTTTTATTTAATATTAATTATAATTTTGGAAAATTATTATTTTTAATTTGATTTATTTTGCTGTAATACAGTAGTATTCTCCAAATGGGCTGAAACGATTTTGAAAAAGAAGTGAAAACCCGAGTTATAGACTTTGAAAGAAAGTTTTGTCAAATATTGAGTGAAAATAATATCTGAACTTATATATTTCTAACTTGAAATAATGATATTAAATAAATTTTATCATTTTTCTCATTAAATATTAAATATTAAATATTAAATATTAAATATTAATATATCAAAGAATAATTGATAGTCAACGAGAATTATTTTGATACGCGATACATATCTTTTTCAAATAAGCGCGGCCAAAATAATTCTCGTTGACGTATAAATTATTCTTTGATATATTAATGAGAAAAATGATAAAATTTATTTAATATCATTATTTAAAGTTAGAAATATATAAGTTCAGATATTATTTTCACTCAATATTTGACAAAAATTCCCTACATTAGATTCGAGATTGAATCAAATGTAGAAAACATTCGATTAATTAATGGCAAGCATCTAACATACCTACATGCTAATAGATCAAGCGCTCTGGACTGGGAGATCGAATATATAACATCTGAGATTTCAAATTCACTTGGTGATCCATCCGAATGTCTAGCGGGCTATACGCGAAATGACGTTGAATTGTAGCTAAGTGGATCACATCTTTTCTTCTCTTGGTCCAGACTTAAGACTCCGCAGACTCCAATAGCGTAATTCGCAGTAGTCTCGCCATAAATATCTTTTTCAAATAAGCGCGGTCAATATAATTCTCGTTGACGTATCAATTATTCTTTGATATATTAATGCGAAAAATTATAAAATTTATTCGAAAGAAAGGTTTACATGTTAAAATAAATTGATGTGACCATCCACATGACTTTACCATCCACCTGGCCACTCTCTTATATTTAATATTGAATTAAAATAATTTATAATTATTTACGAAAGAACCCCCCTCCCCCTCTTAATGTTGAGCCAATTACCAATTAATAATATCTCCTTTTAATTAAGAGTCTATTTTATCAGACATATCAGATTTCTTCGATTTTTCTTTGAAAATATTTTTATCCACCCCCCCCTCCCTCTTTTTTTGGTCACTAACAATTTCACATAGTGAGTCATTTTCATAATGCTATATAGGGTGCATATGCGAAATTTCGTACAAATCGATTAACGGGTCTACAACTTAATTTGAAAATTTTATTTTTTTGAACCCCCCAATTTTGGCTCCAGAAGAAAATATTAAGTCTCTTTTTTATTATAGGTTCATTTTATAGCATATTTCATTTTTCTTTTTCTTTTTTAGTTTGAAAATCTTATAATGTAAATTCTCCCCCCATCTTCCACCCAACCCGCGCCCCCTTAATTTTTGGTTCGATTTCAACCAAAATCTAATCAGCTCTTAATCTCAATCCACCAAATCTTCATGTGAAATTTCGTTTTCATATTCACACTAGTTTTTTGAGCTAGTGCGTTCACAAAAATTTGGTAATGCACAGACTAACAGACTAACATACTAACAGACATTTTGACAAAATAATTAATATCTTGAAAAATATATTTTTTTCGATGTTCACTTATTAGGGCTATTTTGTAGACCGAAATTCCATGGTTTTGTCCAATTTTTAAATCAAAATAGTTTCAGCCGTTTTTGAGATATTTCGAAAAAAAAAACACTTTTTTCATGCACGATTACATTACTTGCCATACCTTGTATGGTAAACTAAAAAAATACCATTAGAATATTCATTATTTTTTAAAAATGTCTCAGAGTAAATGAGTGAGTGTGGTTAAGGTCCTCCCTGTGGTCTGAATTTCAAAAAAAAAATATACTATTAATTCCTAAGATAATTTTATCCATTCTAATACAAGTATTTAGATAGAGTAAATACGGTATTTGTTTTGATATAAAGGGAAAAAATTTAACTTTGACCCCCTCGAAAATAACTTAAATGTATAACTAAAGGTCCCCTCTATAGTCTGATTCATTCAGCTCGGAAAATATTTGGGATACTAAATCACCGTTAGGGTATTCCTCTAAACAGTAGTGCCATACAAGGTAGGGCAAGTATTGTAATCGTGATGGAAAAAGTGTTTTTTTTTTCGAAATATCTCAAAAACGGCTGAAACTATTTTGATTAAAAAAATTGGACAAAACCATGGAATGTATAAATTAGCTCGACTTAAAGACTGTTATAAATTTGCTTAATAGGTAGGCAACTGTTTCAACGCTACTGAAAAGCATGAAGTTCATAATTATTTCGCTAGGGGTAATGTTTATCCACAATTAATATTTAATTTTCTCTGATATTAAAATCAGATATCTATTTTCATCCCTACACTTGATCTTTCGACGTAAACAACATGTATGATTTTTAGAAAGCTAAGTTTCTGCTTAAGGTAGTTGTTTCGCGAAAAAACTATCAAAAAGTTAATGCTAGAGTATATAGTACAGACAATAAGGATTCATAATTCATAAGCCCAAAACTTTTTGCTGTTTATGTACCACTACTAGCCAATCCTGTGCTCGTCTGACAAATCTGGTAACACTGTCCGAACTTGTATATATTTTATCGTAGAAATTTCAGATAATGTACATAATAAAGGGAGATTTATAAAACAAAAATTCCTTATTAATCGATTGAAAGCTGTTGCGACAATGGCTCAAGCGAAAAAACGTCAAAAAAATTACTAAAGTTAACCCACTTTTTAGTTTAAATAAATGCGTTGTTGCCAGTTGTAAATTTTCATTATACGTTTTTCATTATTTATTCATTATCATCTCAGAAACTGTGTTGTAACTAAGAATTAAAATTATCTTAAAAAATGTATTAGTTATTGTTTAATGTTGGTTTAATTTTTCATAACAATGGTAAGAAGAGTTTCTTAATTATAATTAAATATGTATGTAAACTTTCCGATATCCCTTATAGTGCAATGTATAAGAGTCTGAAAAACTTTATCTTTGGAATTTAATATCTCCGAACTATATTGTTCATAAATTTCGTTTTGCCACCAATCGATGCAGAATTATTTAAATAATAATCTTTCTAAATTTCAAAAAAATCCTAAGAAAACCCATATGGTGAAACAACTACCATAAATGTGTTAAAATTGTCCTCTACCGGAATCGAACCGGCAACCTACGAAACGACAGTCCATCGTCAAAGCTCGAGTGTGTTTCATATTCAACCTCATCCACTAGAAGAGAAGAATAGAAAGAAAAACGATCTTATTCACAAAATATGGTATTTAATATATCAAAATTGTATTATTTGTTCTCATTCGCAGAGTATCAATCATATAGAATTTATTCATAATTTTAAATTTAGTCGTTTTGAAATAAAACAGGTATAAAAATACTCTTAAAAACTTTCTCAATTCCCCCTTACTTTCTCATTTTAAATATAATTCAATTTTTAAAAAATTCACTCTAATTCTATTTAATGACCTTATTAGATTCATACCCCAAAAGCTAGCTTAAAAAAATATTTTTTATTTTCACATAAAATTCGATCCTTCCCAAAATAAACATCCGAATAAAGTTTTAATAGAGGGTGTCCACCTCCCTTAGCTCCATGAAGAAGGCCCTCTCCAGAGTTTATGAAAAGTACCCCCTCCTATTTTATTCACACATAGCTTTTTATTAGATTTGACAAATCAAGGGAAATAAGCTGAAGTGTTCTGATGTGGCCATCCACTTTGACTTTACCATACAACCTGGCCCCTCACTTATATTTAATATTTAATCAAATAATTTATAATCATGTAGGGGAGGGGGTTAGTTTTTGCATTTTTAGACTTCTGGGGTCCCACTGATTATGTATACGAAATTTGATTGAGTTTGGTAAATGGCCAAGATTTTCATTTTTTGACCCTACCCCCCCCCATTTTGGGCGGTAATTTTTCTGCATTTTTAATCTTCTGGGGTCCCACTGATTATGTATACAAAATTTGGTTGAGTTTGCTCAAATGGCCTAGATTTTTAATTTTTAACCCCCCTCCACCCCTCTTAATTTTGTGTTGATATGCACCAAAATCTAATCAGCTCTTAATCTCAATGGACCAAAACTACGTGTGAAATTTGGTTTCGACACGTTTTGATGTGGCCATACACTTCACGGTTGATTTGGTACAAGGGCCTAGATTTTTATTTTTTGACCTTACAACTCCGCCCCCCCCTATTTCAAGAGGTTAGTTTTAAATTTTTAGACTTCTGGGGGCCCACTGATTATGTATACAAAATTTGGTTGAGTTTTCTCAAATGGGCTACATATTTATTTTTGACCCCCCCCCCCCCTAATTTTGGTGGAGTTACCAAATTTTTGTGGATGAGCTAGCTCAAAAACTAGTGTGAATATCAAAACCAAATTTCACACGTAGTTTTGATGGATTGAGATTAAGAGCTGATTAGATTTTGGGGCATATCGACCCAAAATTAAGGGGAGATTATAATATTTTCAAACTAAAAAAACAAGAAAAATGAAACATACTATAAAATGAACCAATAATAACGAAAATATTTTTTTCTGGAGCCAAAATTAGGGGAGAGTCAAAAAATAAATATGTAAGCCATTTGAGCAAACTCAACGAAATTTTGTATACATAATCAGTGGGCCCCCAGAAGTCTAAAAATTTAAAACTAACCTCTTGAAATAGGGGGGGGGCAGAGTTGTAAGGTCAAAAAATGAAAATCTAGGCCCTTGTACCAAACTCAACCAGAAGTGTATGGCCACATCAGAACGTGTCAATTTATTTCAATTTGTAATAATACTTTTAAATGACATGGATCTACAGAATACTCAAAGATCAGAGACTGGTCATTAGGTCATTATATTTGACGATCGAGAGGCTCTGACAAAGCAAATGGAAAACAGAAATTAATAAAGGTGAAATAAAAATTATCTCTATCTCGCAAAATATTCTAGAATTTTTTTACAATTTCAATTTAAATGGTTGTAGGAAATACTTAGTTTATTTAGGTAAGAGAAAATTGCTATTTTATCTCCCACTAAAAATATTTTTTTTTAATATAATATATATCCTTATTCTTCATACTTAATGAGGTCTTATAATGATTTCCCACACACTCAATTAAATAAATATCTTTTAATTTCGACCCCACAAACAATTCAACCTTCTCCAAGTGGTATATAGAAAATCATGACATAGAACGGTAAATAAAATATTTTAATTAAACATAGAAATTATTAAAAAATATTAATAAGTTGTTGTAAGGAAATAAGGACAATAGCTTATGCAAATATTTTTTATTTTATGCCAACGTTTCGTCAACTTTGTTGACTTCCTCAGGCCTCAAACAAATTAACTTCTTTGCATATTTGTCATTTTATAAATATTCATTCTTAGCAAACACATATAGGCCAGTCATTCTAAATATTTGCATAAGCTATTGTCTTATTTCCCTACAACAACTTATTAATTTAATCGATGGACATAAATAATCAAAATAATTAAAAAATATTTTAATAATGATATATTATTTAATGTTTTATTTTATTGTCTGTTTGCTAAGTTAAATTTTGATAAAAATGGAAATTATATATTAGGATGTCCCACAAATTTCTTCCTTTTTTTTTTATTCGAAATGAATAGGTACACGATATTTGTTATTTAAGGTTGGTTTATTGTGTTATATATGAACCGTTCTGCTCTTTTACCTTCTTCCTTCTCTCAGGAAGCCTCATTGCATGCCCTCTTTCCAAAATTATTGAGGCTTACTTGCAAAATAATCATCATGGTGTGTTTTTATTTCGCTTGCTGATTTGAGATATGGAGAGAATTTTTTAACGAGAGAAACAAGTAATAATCGGATGGAGCAAGGTCTGGGGAGTTCGGAGGATGAGGTAGAACGTCCCAATCAAACTGTAATAGTTTTTGTCTTACGGCCAACGCAACATGCGGTTTTGCAAAATCGCATGATACTTTGGCCATATTTTGAATAACAAAATTAAGTCAAATCCCAATGCAACAAAATAAACTGATAGTTGCTAGACTTTATCCATAGCGATTTGAAATATTAATATGTTTATTCCTTTATTATTGATCCGATAAAAAGAATTTGGTCTTTTTGTATAGTGCTTGCTTACTGTAGAGTAAAGTACTTTAAAATGTAATTTTTCTAAAAACTTCATATAATCTTTTTCGATGTCCTCAAGGTATTTGATTAGAATATTAAATTTGATCAAAATTGGTTAAGCCATTTTCAAAATATATATAAAAAACTAAAAAAGTACTGTTTGTGTAATAATAAAACTTGAGCAAGATGCGAGGTAGGTTTCACAAAAAAAGAAATAAAACAAAATTGAGTTTTTGAATTCGATATATTTCGGGGTGAGTTTTCTCTGACTCCTCATGATGGGCTCACCCCGAAATATATCGAATTCAAAACTCAATTTTTTTTTATTTCTTTTTTTGTGAAACCTACCTCGCATCTTGCTCAAGTTTTTTGTTATTATATTAAAAATGTTTTCACCCAGAACCAAAAATCTAACTCCTTAAAAGTTACTGTTTGTGGGCTGATATATATACCAAAAACTAATCAAGGCTTCATTTTGTTAAAGTAATGGTGGGTTTTCAGTCAATAGGTACACTTTTTGTTGTTAAATACACAACTTGTTATAGCATTTACTGTGCTAATATCTAATCTATTTCTCTTATCTGAACAATGACTATTTATCAGTGAAAACTCACGTGCGTGCATTGTGACTAGGAATAGAAAATACGTAACTGCCCAAGCGTACAACTTCGTTTTTTTGTTTCTAATACAGACCCGTGCTGGCCAGGGGGGATAGGGGGACTTGTCCCCCTGCGCCCTTGCCTAAATGGTTTTTTGCGCCCCTGTCCTAAAATCGTGAAAAATCTAATAAACAAAAACAATTAAAATTTGTTTTAATGTAGTCAACAAAACAAAAATTAAATTATTTACTCTCGGAATGAATAATATTAATATCCTTATAGAAGAACATATTGACATATTGAATCTAGCTAGTTATTTTTAAATGAATGTTTTAAAGAGAAAAATATATGTTAATTTGAAAATCATTTTCTTAGAAATACTCTCAGAAATCTCGCCAGTGTGAAACCAGCTCAGAAATGGCGCGTCTGTTACTGTTTAGTATAATAATTTGTAATTTTGTAATTTTTTGAAATTAAAACGTAATGATTTAGTAAAAGAACTTTCAATTTCTTGTTTCCCAAAAACATATGTATTTTTAAAAAATAAATTTGTAGTAAAAATATGCCAAATTTTGAATATTTTTGAAGCCAGGTTAGATTTTAAAAACATTTCCGGTTATCGCCACGTCCCCCTAGAGCAGTGGTTCTTAACCTATGGGTCGCGTCCCAAAATTGGGTCGCAAAGCATATTCTGTGGGTCGCGCAGAGTCGTTAATCAAATATTTTACTTATTATTATAAGTTGAAAAATATATTTTGATTTATTCAATACTATAAAAAATGAAAATATGAAAACCACGCTCTTTTTCATTAAATTTTCCTTAGATCGAAAAGTACCTTTGGTTATCTTAATTGTTACAAAATAATATTATATGTGAGTTAAAAAAGTCATCATTGAAAATTGAAGAAAATTTCTCAATTATCGTCTAAAAAAAGGTAATTAAATTTTTTTCTGGGGGAGGTCGCGACATGAACATATTTCTCAAATTTGGGTCGCAGCTTAAAAAGGTTAAGAATCACTGCCCTAGAGCCCCATCACTCTACTTCGTCCCCCGCCCTTCAGAGGTACCCAGCACTGACATAATATTTAACTTTTTCAAATATACCCATCCATTTTTTTACACAGCTTTGAGATTTCGATGTATCTTTTAGCAAAAATTTCTCTATTTATGATATCTTTAATACGGCAGAATTGGTTGTAGAATACATCTTCAGTGAGGGAAAATACACTCTTTAATGATTCCAAAAATGTCGATACCTCATCTCATTCTGGTACTTTTTCTAACAACATCCAAAGCAGAAATAAAAATTGGTTCAAACCATCTGGGAAAGTCAATATTTTCTTCCAATTAAACTTAAACCGAGACAATTAACTGTCCCGAAAGAATTTGTCGGGATACCGGGTGCAGAAAATTAAAACGGGGACAAATCCGGGAAAACCGGGATGTATGGACACGGAACTTATATTCGGACTAATACGGTAATTATTTATTGAATAAAATTAAAACAAAATAGGTAAACTTTTATATTTATCTAAAAATAATACATTTTCAATTATTAACTAAGAGATAAATTCTCTAATTCTCCAATAAGATCCATGTGATTAAAACTATCTGGTGAATGAGTAAACTGAGCCAAGATCTTCTTCTTCTCTTCATTTCCATAAAACAATTGAAGTTGATAAATCAAACATTGCGCTTCATTTGGAGCCAAAATGTTTTCAATTAAATATAAAGTTATATTTATGAAAAAGTTGTTTTATATACAAACCAAAATGTTTTTATCGAATTCTCCATGCATCAAAACAATGCCTTTTTCTATTAACTCAGTGTAATGAACAAGAGTCATACATTCGACGGCATTTTCCTTATGAGTCTGAAACATAAAAAATAAGGATTTTAGAAAAGGTCGAAATTATTCATTTAAAGTTTCAAAATGTATAACTTTTGTGATTATTATTTTTTAATAGACGATTATTTATATCAAGTCTAAAAATATTTTCACTAATAGAGAAAGAATTTAATTTTTAAGACAAATTCTAAGATTTTAGTAGAAATATTATTAAATTGCGATATCAGAGGGGATTCATCTATATAAATAAAAATGTTCTGTTACGCTTAAGTGATACGTTGAAGAATCTCCGAAAGTTCTTCACTGATTTCTTTGAAATTTTCACACAACATTCCATTCAAATACACGAGTGTTTTTATATATAGTGTTTTTATAGATATCACACCTGTGCCATGAAAAAATATTTTTTTTTTCGAGGAAACAACGCCAGCGCCTCTCTGGGGGTAAAAAGCAAACAAACAGGATGGCCGATAATAGAATTTTGGAAATCTTTCAACTGTCAATATTATTTTTGGTAAAGGGAACAATTTTGACAAGTAATATATAATTCATTTACTGTTTTAATACCTATTCTATAATTACTTGCATTATTTAATTATTTTACTTAAATAATTATAAACCTGGCCCAAAATTTAGATATACCAATCGGAGCACCAAACGGACATATGTTGCGAATATAGTTTCGATACGTCCAGTGGTTTAGGCGTAAAGCATAAGAGTTAATCACAACAACGCGTCGTAGGGTCAGCTTTTATCTGTATAAATTTTAGTAATGAAGCTGTTGAAGCTTTTAGTTTTGTGATTAATTTGATTAAAGTTTGAATTTTTATTTAAATCACACATGATTAATTATAATTATTTATTGAAACAGCTTGTATTTATATTGTATTTATTTGTTTCAATAAATAATTATAATTAATCATGTGTGATTTAAATAAAAATTCAAACTTTATATACATTTTAACCATAAAACGAGACGCTCTCCGCCAGGGGCTAGGTGACACCGGGCCGAAGGCCCGGGCGTCAGCTAGTTTTTAATAAACATTGGTTAGTTTTAATCTGAGGTGATTTTTTCAAAAACATTTCAACTATTTTCAAAAAAAAGATGCTCAAATCTTTAGTTTTATATTTAAATAAAAGGACTTGTATCAAAAACTTTTTTTCATTTTAAGCTAAATTTTTTAATTTTCGTTATAGAAGAATGGAGTAAAAAATGTCTGTGCTTATATAATATATTGCGTTCAGAGAGAGGTTTTTGTCTCGAGGGTGTGAGCTGACTGCCCGGAAAGCATGTTAGTTCTCAGGTTCGACTCCTGAGGGGATGAATCCCCTCTTATATGGCAATTTAATCATATTTCTAGTAAAAATCTTCGAATTAGTCCTAAAAATTAGATTCTTTCTCTTTTAATAAACATTGGTTAGTTTTAACCTGATGTTAATTAATAAAGTAAAGGGTTTGTAGTTTCACAGTGAATGAGAATAAAACTCAAAGAGGTTTATACAAACTCAATATATTTCGGATTATTAGTCCATCATCAGGAGTTTACAGGTTAAAACTGTTAAATTGATGTTTGATAAAAAGTTTTAACCCGTAAACTCCTGATGATGGACTAATAATCCGAAATATGTTGGGTTTGTATTAACCTCTTTGAGCTTTATTTCATTCACTATGAAACTACACACCCTTTACTTTATTAATTCATATTATGTTTCACCTAATACCTAAACCACTTTCTCTAAGTAAAATTAACCTGATCTGATTTTTGAAAACATTCCAACTATTTTCAAAAAAAGATGCTCAAATCTTTAGTTTTATTTTTACTAATTTTAGTAAAAAAAATGTTATTGTTGACATGATTTTTTTTGAAATAATAAAAACGAAACCGTATGATAAATATAATGAAAATTGATGTTTGATAAATAAAATAGATAAATAATACATTTAAGCCTCAGTTTTGAAACCGTGTTCCGTGGAACACTGGTGCTCCGCGAAGCCACTTCAAATGTTTCGAGAAAAAATCAAAAACATATTTCAAAATTCTTGGAAAAGAAAAACCAATATAATGGGAAATAATTTTTGTATTGTAGATCAGACCGGGTGGTTTATGTATAATAAGAATATTGTACAAAAATGTACAATCTCTTCCGAGCCAGCGAGTACTTCGGAACTGGCCACCCCTGGTTTAAACTTTATGTTGTAGTATTTTAAGTGATCGGCGCAAAAAAATGTTACGAGTTTAGGGTTCCTCGACTTCAAAAAGTTTGAGAAGGACTGCATTATAGAAAAGTCAATGTGATCTGCTTAAGGTAGTTGTTTCGCGACAATACTATCAAAAAGTTAATGCTAGAGTATATAGACAGTAAGGATTCATAATTCATAAGCCCAAAACTTTTTGCTGTTTATGTACCACTACTAGCCAATTCCGAGCTCGTTTGAAAAATCTTGCAACACTGTCCGAGCTTGTATATATTTTATCATAGAAATTTCGGATAAAGTACATTATAAAGGGAGATTTATAAAACAAAAAGTTCTTAATAAGCGATTGAAAGCTGGTTGCGACAATGGCTGAAGCGAAAAAATTCAAAAAACTACTAAAGTTAACCCACATTTTTAGGTTAAATAAATGCTTTGTTGCCAGCTTGTTTTTAGAGTAAATTTTTCATTATTTATTCATTATTATCTCAGAAACTGTGTTGTAACTATAAATTAAAATTTTCTTAAAAATGTATTAGTTATTGTTTAATGTTGGTTTAGTTTTTCATAACAATGGCAAGAAGAGTTTCTTAATTATAATTAAATATGTATGTAAACTTTCCGATATCCCGTATAGTGCAATGTATAAGAGTCTGAAAAACTCTATCTTTGGAATTTAATATCTCTGGAACTATATTGTTCATAAATTTCGTTTTGCCACCAATCGATGCAGAAGTATTTAAATAATAATTTATCTAAATTTCAAAAAAATCCTAAGAAAACCCATATGGTCAAACAACTACCTTAATCTGAGATGTTATAGATAAGAAAAGCCTCCTTGATTTTTCTTATGAAATCAAACCCTGATAATACGTATATTGGCACAATTTTTAATACATTTTGGAATTCTTCAAGCATATAAAATTGTATACTATTTATTAATTAAATAATTTATGCAAATGATTTTACGTTATTTTTTTTCAAATTCAAGCCATATAAATTGAAAATTCATATTTCTAATTTTAATCCTTTTTCTGAGACGAAAAAATTACAAAAATCAAAAAGCGAACCACGTTATGATTTAAAATTTAAAATCAATTCAAAAACTTTTAAAACAAACAACAAAAAGAATCAAAGGCGGGGAGAGCCGGGGTGAAATCTTATCGAGTCCTGCTCTTTTAAATAATAATTGTTTAAATACATATTTTTTATATAGCTAAATATATTTTAATATAATTTTATGTAAACTTCTACTTTTCAATAGTGGAAAGCCTTTTTTGTCTAATAAGGATTTATTGAAGGGAATAGCACTGATGCCCAACTAAAAATACTAAGTATAAAAAAGTATAAAGTTAAAAATAATTTATTTGAAAGTTTATAATAGGAAAATAAGGACAAGTTTTTATGTGACTTTTTATTTATCAGCCAACGTTTCGTCGACTTTGCCGACTTCTTCAGGGCATATTTAAATTTGAGATTTCTTTATGTAAGGATCAAAAGGAAAAAGATTCTATTCTGTTTTTAAAAAAGAGTGTAGCCTCATTCTATTTATATTATTTCTGTTTTATATCTAATGTAATTGTTAATATAAAAAGAAAAAGAAAGAAAAAATTGTTTTTGTAAATGTGCCAAATATTTTTTGAAATTTGTGTTTCTGATGGTCGATCGTCTCTGATAACGAAAATAACAAGAAAATTTAGACGAATGTGTGACATGACTATTTGAAGCCCTGAAGACGTCAGCAAAGTCGACGAAACGTTGGCTGATAAATAAAAAAGTCATACATAAAAACTTGTCCTTATTTTCCTATTATAAACTTTCAAACTGATTTATAGTGTTGAATTAAAAGTTATTCAAAGACTAGAGCATCAGTCTTACTTAACCTTTTCAAATTCAGGGAGCATTTTTGATTATATGAAAAATTTGGGGAGCACTTGAATTAATTAGCCAAAAAACAAACAAAAACAGGATAACTGATATTTATGGGAATTAAAGAATGTATTTCTTATGTTATAAACTAACGGTCGGCAACTGGCGGCCGCGGAAGGTCAGAAACTGGACCGTCAAAATTGTTTTGAAAGTATTAAATTACTCAAATAAATTATTTAAAAAATATTTTTCTGTAGATAAATACCTGTTTGAGCGCCATATATATATATATATATATATATGGCGCTCAAACGAATTGTTATCTACAGAAAAATATTTAATTAATATAAATTATTTATTATATTATATATATTATATTATAAAAATATATTATATTTAATTTAATAAATATTTAACAATTAAGAAATATCTTTCATAATTTCGCGGAGCACTTGCAAAAGGTCACGGAACACCAGTTAAGAACCACTACACTTGAGCTTTACCTCTAAAAAAGTTTCACAAATTTTGAAAAATTTAATTTTTAAGGTAGTTCTTTCACAAATGCAAAAATTCAAGAAGTCTTCGAAACTTGGAATATAAGTCATTAAAAGTATAATAAACACACTGTTAAAATTTGAAGACTATTTACCACACCATATATGAAATAATAGCAATTAAAAATGAAATTTTTTACATATGGTAGATGGAGAAAGGATGGGAAAATGATCATTATTTTATTTTTTTTCAATGAAGGACTTTCACCATCTTGATGAAAAAATTAATATTTGTTAGAATAATATATTCGGAGTAACTTAAAAAAAATTGAAATTATTTACTTCGTAGTTTTTATAAAAAATAAAAAAAACATATTTGGGCGATTATTTTTAGTGGAGGGGGTATAAGATCAATGGCTTGGAAACGATCCATTCATAAAGCCGATATAGTAGTGTAAAAAGTACAGTCACGTTAAAAAAACATAACCTAAAATTTTAGCACCGTTCATATGTATAGAGTGGTTACGAGGCTAAAACTTTTTGTGTGGATTGTAGCGAAAGAACTACCTTAAATTAATACATATAATTAATTTTATAAAAAAAAAAAAAATTTACAAAGGCCGTTTCAAAGAGCTTAGCTATTAGATATCTTTGATTGTATGCCAAAAAGGTCTCGGGAATTGAACATGCAAAATCGCTAGCCATTGGCTATACATACTTTGAGACGAAACTTGCTACATATGCAACTTACTAAGAATTTTCAGTCATTTTTAATAAGAACTTTAAAAACGGCATTTAGAGATTATTTTTTGTAAAAATAAAGCAAATATTGTATTAAGTTATATAATTCTCACCTGATAAGAAATGAGTGGTGTAAAATGAATTTCGTTTTCAGTAAATTGACTTAATATAAATTCATAGCCTTCTCCTCTTGGTAAAGGAAAAATAAACTGAAACATTATTATAAATTATTTTGATTAGTTATGTCCATCGATTAAATTATTAAAGTTGTTATAGGGAAATAAGGACTATATTTTTTATGCAGATAATTTATATTTTATTGCCAACGTTTCGTCAACTTTGTTGACTTCTTCAGGGCTCAAATAGTTAACTTCCCTGCATATTTGTCATTTTTATAATTATTCTTTTCTTAAATTTATAATTTTCTCATTAATATATCAAAGAATAATTAACATATTAACAAGAAAATTATAAGTTGGTGTCATCTATTAAATCCGATGGAATGGAATATTTTTAATTATATGTCCCGCCAGATGGCCCGGATTGCTGTTACTGGCACTCGGGTTCGATTCCCCGGTTGTTTTTCACTCCTCTGACATAATTAAAAATATTCCATTCCATCGGATTTAATAGATGACACCAATTTATGATTTTTTTGTAAATTTGAATCTATTACCATCGGCAAATTAATATCTTTCATAACATATTAACGAGAATTGTTTTTGATCGCACTTTTTAAACAAGATATACCTATATCGCGATACTACTGCTGGTTGAGACTATTGGAGTCTGCTGAGTCTTAAGTCTGGTGATCCATATCAGTGTTTGATATTAAAAGCGTCATGCGGGCTAATCGCGAAATGATGCTGGATTATAGCTAAATGGATCACATCTTTTTCATTCTCTCTTGGTCCAGACTTAAGACTCAGCAGACTCAAATAGCCTCAACCAGCAGTAGTCTCGTGATATGTATCTTGTTTAAAAAGCGCAATCAAAAACAAGTCTAGTTAATATGTTAATTATTCTTTGATATTTAATGAGAAAATTATAAATTTATTTAACCTCATTATTTCAAGTTAGAAATATATAAATTCGGATATTATTTTCACTTAATATTTGACAAAAATCACCTGCATTCGTTTCGCGATCGAATCAAATACAGGAAACTTATGATTATTCTTTCTTATATGTTTACTAATAAAGAATAATTATAAAAATGACAAATATGCGGGGAAGTTAACAATTTGAGCCCTGAAGAAGTCAAGAAAGTTGACTAAACAGCATCTGGATAAAAAATATAGTCCTTATTTCCCTATAACAACTTTAATAATTATTATAAATATTTTAAATAATCATCATTGGGATTCAGTTCCATAACTTATTAATGTAATTTTTGTTTTTCAGAGGATGAGGAACAAAATAAGTGTTTATTTACGACTTATCAATTGCAACGTTTCGCCACTTTATTGCAGCTTCTTCATGCTCTACTCTGAATTTGACCAGCGAGAGTAATAAAGATAAATTAATTTATAAAGGAAAAAAGGAAAAAATTCCCGTCGCTTGTATATATATTTTTTAAGATTAAGATATTTTGACTGATTTTTGTAAATAGTTGTATATTGTAAATAGTTTTATAATATGTTGACTATTTTTGAAATGTTTTAAATTTTACCAGTGAAATTATAAAAGTTATAATTGTATATTTGTTGATATTGGTGTTTTTGATTTGTTGATAATGAAATAGAAATGTATTCAAGTGTCTATATGTGTAATAATGGCAGAGCTTAAAAAATTGACAAAGTGTTTAGAGCTTTATTTATCAAGGTATTTATATGAAATTGATTTTGAATTGAATGAATGAGAAATGTTTTTGAATGTGTTTTTTAATATATGTATTTGCTCCTTTGTAGAGCCTGAAGAAGCTGCAATAAAGTGGCGAAACGTTGCAATTGATAAGTCGTAAATAAACACTTATTTTGTTCCTCATCCTCTGAAAAACAAAAACTACATTTTAAATAATATTTAATTCTGTAATAATTAGTTTTAATTTGAACTTACAAAGTGGATGTTCTTTACTGGTCGACTCGAATTTTTCGTAGAGTGGTAAAGGTATAACACCAGAGACGTTTGATTCTTTGTTTTTGTAGTAACTATTCCAAATCTATTAGTAGTTGTATGGATTATTTATAAATGATATAGAATAAGTATATTTTTATAATGATAATTTAGCTACCTCAGTGATTTCCTCGGCATTCTTATCCTTAACAAGGTCAACTTTAAAGATATCGCTCAAAACCTAAAAACATAATTATTTAATAACACTATTATTATTATTTATAGATATAGAATAGTGGTCGAAATGGAAAGAAGAAAACCGGAACGGTGGATCTTAAAATTATATGAAAATATATTCATTCCTGGTTACCTACTAGCCTAGCAGCTACATGCTTTGGTGTTTGAAAAAAAACAACGGTTTGTGGTTGCGTAGATGAGGTTTCTCCCATAGCCATGAAGAATATTTTTGGGGGTTTATGTAAATTGAGAGGGGGTATTGTTAGGGGCAAGTGGTTTGAGAACAATCGGGGCCATGTATTGTGGGTACAAAGGAGTGAGCATAGGGGTGGGGGGGAGTATTGGGGTTCAATACTTCCGGAGTAGTGATGTTGGTGTATTTGGACTGAATGACGTGTGCGTTTTTAGGGGCCATTATATTATATTTTACTTTATGGTCAAGTATTGTAATCGTGCATGAAAAAAGTAGTTTTTTTGCTTCTTTTTTTTGAAATATCTCAAAAACGGCTGAAACTATTTTGTAATTAGTAGATTGTGGTGTTGGTGCAAGGTGAAACATCTTTAATAAAGATAAGAGTAAATAAATATTATATGTAATATTCATTTACTATGAATTAAGGATTCTTGGTCACTTGTTTCACATTAAAATTTTTAATGTGAAACAAGTGACCAAAAATCACTAACTCATAGTAAATGAATATTACATATAATATTTATTTACTCTTATCTTTATTAAACTATTTTGATTAAAAAAGTTGGGCGAAACCATAGCATTTCGATCTATAAAAAAGATCCAATAAGTGAACATCGAAAAAATTATATTTTTCGAGATATTAACTGTTTTGTCAATATGTCTATTAGTTAGTTAGTTAGTATGTTAGTCTGTTAGTCTGTGAGTTACCAAATTTTGTGGACGAGCTAGCTCAAAAACTAGTGTGAATAACAAAACCAAATTTCACACGTAGTTTTGGTCCATTGAGATTAAGAGCTGATTAGATTTTGCTGCATATCGACCCAAAATTAAGGGGGGGAGGAGGGGTTAAAATTAAAAATTATAATTAATTAAGTACGTTTGCAGGTATTTGGACAGGAAGGTGTGAATCAAAAAATTGTCATTGATTTTTGCGACGTTTCGCCAACTTTATTCTGGCTTCATCAGGCTTCTAAAATATATACAAAAAACAGAGTTACAGAGAAATCAACTAGCCCCATCATTGTTTTCCCTTCATTTCTTTCTTCTAAGATTAAATCAACAAACAACATTACATGTTACATACCTCAATGAATATGACTAATATTAATATATAAACAGATGTGCACATATTTAGGAATAAAATCAATTGTAATTATTTCTCTTTTTTGTTTAGAACAATGATCACTTTATATTATCATTGAGGTATGTAACAGTAATGTTGTTTGTTGATTTAAACATAGAAAAAAGAAATGAAGGGAAAATATGATGGGACTAGTTGATTTCTCTGTAAGTCTGTTTTTTGTAAATTTTTTAGAAGCCTGATGAAGCCAGAATAAAGTTGGCGAAACGTCGCAAAAACTAATGATAATTTTTTGATTTACACCTTCCTGTCCAAATACCTGCAAACGTACTTAATTAATTAAATAATATGGATGCTTTAATAAATGATTTCAATAAATGACTTTAATAAAAATTATAATATTTTCAAAAGTAAAAAAAACAAGAAAAATGAAATATACTATAAAATGAACCTAAAATAATGAAAATATTTTTTTTCTGGCGCCAAAATTAGGGGGGGGGGGCAAAAAATAAAAATCTAGGCCCTTGTACCAAACTCAACCAGAAGTGTATGACAACATCAGAACGTGTCAATTTATTTCTTATTGAATTAGAGAAGATTTTTTTGCCTATAGTATTTATTTTGTATAAATTTAGTGATTTGGTGTTCCGTTTCGGGTTACTTTCCATTTCGAGATCTGTTAAAGAATAAATAAAAAGTAAAGACATTTTTACCTTTTTTTTGGTAAGAAATGAACTCATGTTTGTTAAATCTGGTTTTGGATTTAAAGGACTAGAAAATGCCCTCTCTTGTAGCTCTTCAAGCATTGCTTTCTTTTTTGGCTCTGGTTTTTTGATTTTTTCGAATCTATTAAGAAATTGTTCAGGATCTTTTCTAAAAAAATATAAATTTGCAATAGTATATAATATTATTTTGATTATTCATGTCCATCGATTAAATTATTCAAGTTGTTATAGGGAAATAAGGATTATATCTTTTATGCAGATAATTTATATTTTATTACCAAAGTTTCGTCAACTTTGTAAAAATGACAAATATGCAGGGAAGTTAACTATTTGAGCTCCTGAAGAAGTCAACAAAGTTGACGAAACGTTGGCAATAAGATATAAATTATCTGCATAAAAGTATACAAGTATATTAGTAATTATACAAGTAATTAAGACTAATACCTCTAAAATTAGTACTTTTTTATAAAATGTTACTAATTTTTAGAATTTTGTTGTTATTAAATGTAAGTAGATATATATTCTTAGATTATTATTATTAAATAAGTAGATAAGTATATATTCTTAGATTATTTTGGAAATACATACTTCGGAGTAGTTCAATTTTTTGAGAATATTTGTCATAATATGGATTTTGTTTTAATTCTTCCGAAGCTTGATCAAGATTATAAGAACTCATTTTGAATGTACGAAATGAAAAATTATAATATAATGGATTTTTGACACTTAAATATTTGTTAAAATTTATTAAATTACTCGTTAATTTAAATGTCATATTGAAAGATTGAAATCGGGTGGATTTATTAAAAACTTCAGTTCTGCCAATAAAACAGTTCTACCAATTTCCTTTTCAAAAAGAACTAAATTAAATGTGTCCATTTTCAAAAATTTAATCATTCGAGTTTTCAATTTTTATTTACAGTGAAAATATAATTTAAACTGAAAGTAATGTAAGGTAGCCCAAGGGTAGTGAAGAATTGAAAAAATTATCACATATCCAAATAAGGTGTAATTTATTGGATTTTCATTCCCTTCTTTCTTTTCAAACCGACGTTTCGGAGGATTCTTTCCCCCTTCTTCAGGGTTTCAAAGGGTCAATGAACATTGATTAGGGAATTCTCCTAGGGGGGGGGGGCAGCCGCATTGGAGGCGCCAGGGTTGAGCGAGGTGTGCCGACCGCCCAACCAAATTTTTGTTGAAAATCTGCAATTTTTTGCAAAAAAATCGCCGTTTTTCCTTCATAAAATGAAAATTACTGATACTAGGAACTCGATTCATATCTCATTCTGTAGGAAATCTTATTGACTTGAACGCTTACTTGTACCACTTTTTTGATAAAACTCTTATATTTATAGATATCTAGCATTGTCCATGACGCATGAGGATTCGGATCATATCCTGTCCGGAAAATGTAGGATATCTATAAATCAAAGAGTTTTAACAAAAAAGTGGTCCAAATAAACGTTCAAGTCAACAAATTTTCTAGAAAATGAGATAGAAATCAAGTTTCTAGGATGAGTGCCCCCTTGCCACCCCTCCCCTTAACTACGCGCATGTCAATGAAAGAAACAAACAATCCTGAAGAAGGATGGAAGAATCGTCCGAAACGTCGGTTTGAAAGGAAAGGAGGAAAAATCCAATAAATTCCACCTTATTTGGATATGTGATCATTTTTTTTCTTCGCTACCCCTGGGCTGCCTTCCATTACTTTCAGTTAAAATTTCTGCCAGTCCGTCTCTCTCCAGAGATCATTTCGTGCAAATGAAAATATAATTTTTGACAAAAATAATTTATCCATTTTTACAATAACCTGACTTGTAAAGCTATGTGAATAATGGTCGTAAGCATGGGAGTCTTGGTATAATTTTTCAAGGAGGGGGGGGGGCAAAGCTTGTGAATAATTAATTATATAAACAATTGTTTATTTAATTATTTAATTGAAATTAATTTAAACTTCCCAGAGACCAACGAAGGCAAACGAAGTGGTAGCTATTTACAACAGTAATATAATGTATATGAAGATAAATCAATGAGGTTGTCCTCTGCTTGATGCAATTAAATTATTTCATGAATCAACAATTCTGCTACTCTCGGCATAACAAAATCTTTTCAAGAAATTTACATTTTTTACCTCCTTTTATGGTCTTAAACCCGGTCATAGATGATCATTCGTTTTATAAACGCAGTTAAAATAGTACCCCATGGTGTTTATTTTATTTTATTTATTTATTTTGTCTAAATTATATTCATTTATATAGGTGCTTAAATATATTATATTTGCCTACTTATTCTCTTTTCTACGATAACGACTTTTACAGTCACAAGCGTGATATAAAAAATACTTTTTGTGCGGCCCACCAGACCCATCTAATTGACGAATATGGCCCGCCAAGCGAAAAAGTTGAGTACGGCTGTTCTAGACCGTTAGGAAATTACGTATTTTATTTTTGTTTTCAGAATTTTGAACAGTGCATTATAGTGCTGAAAATCGGTTAATAAAGTCGAATTTTTTTTTTTCTTATTCCTTATTAATGTGAAAATTTAGAGGTGAGCCAATTTTTTGCTGCCAAGTGTATATAGGTTTTTCACATATAAATATATTGTTACGGGTGACTTTTTCGCGAAACAAAGTTATGAAACAAGTGAAGGACCATGAAATTCTCTACAAAACATGTGCCTTACGTTTATTTCATAAAATTTATTGTTATCGAGCTACAGCTTTATTACAGTAGATTTGACTTTTCCCCCTCATTTAGTACGGATTATCGAGATGTGACTACATTACCATTTTTCAACAAGTAAAAAATAATATCAAATATTGTATATTATTTAAAAATTATAATTATTTACGGACCCACAGTAAGAGCATAAGCTGAACATTCATTTGAGTATATTTATTAAACACCTACCCAGACCATAAAATCCCTTCTTCTTCTTCTTTTCACGATGGAGGGGCCAACCCAGGCCTTTAGGGGATGCACCTTTTTGGTGTATCTCCTCACATCAATATCGTTGAAAAAAAGCCTGATGGAAAGATGAGTAGCATATGAGTACCTAACATAAGAGAAGAACCAATGTCATTATTATAAGCTAGGGATCCCAAGGTGGCTATCTAATTCTTACCTACTAGATATAAACCCTTAGGAGTAAGATCAAGTTAAAAAAAAAAAAATAGAATAAAAATATTTTTTTATTTATCGAAATGGAATGTGAAAATAAGAATAAGTTTAGTATACAAAATGAGTTTTACATATTTTTTAGTTTGGATTTTCTTTAAAAAAATACTTGAACATGTTATCACAATTTGATCACATTTAATAATGTAGAGCTAAAAATTATGATTTATATTAAAAAATATAAGTTCAATTTCAGCAAGCTAATACCCAAATAAATGAATAATCTAGATTCTAGAAGCTTTGGAAAAATGTTTCGTTTTCCTGTAAGAGAAATTCCTTAAGAATTTCGGACCAATTTCCTTCTCACGTTAAATTGTTTCGGCTAATATTTAATATTATAAGTATGCTTTAATTCATCTCAAAATAAAAATACAATTTGACGATCATTTCCACGAATGTTTAAAAATTCCAACAATTTTATTCCGTCTGATTTCTTTATATGCTTCATAAATTGTTAAAAAAATTTCAAAATTCCGAAATAAATCATAAGCTTGTATAAATAAAAAAAATGCTAATTTGAAAAGTATTATTAAAGTAGGTTTTAATTTTCTAGAGACATGAATTTTTTTTAGTAATTTTCTTTTTAAAAAAATTTTAAAGTCACATTTAAATAATTATTTTGATTATTTATGACCATCAATTAAATTAATAAGTTGTTGAAGGGAAATAAGGACAATGTTTAGCTTATGCAAGCATTTTTTATTTTATGCCAACGTTTGGTCAACCTTGTTGACCACCTCAGGGCTCAAATAAATTAATCTCTTTGCATATTTGTCAATTTATAAATATGCAAAGAGATTAATTTGTTTGAGCCCTGAAGAAGTCAACAAAGTTGACGAAACGTTGGCATAAAATAAAAAATACTTGCATAAGCTAAAAATTGTCCTATTTCCCTACAACTTATTAATTTAAATAATATAGGGTCGATGTGATTTTTTTTTTACTCTCACCACTCATCCGCATTTAATGCTTCGGAGTAGCTACTGGAGAATTAAATATAACCATAGACCAAAATCTGTGACCATTCAGGTTACAAGTTACAAATCTTAAAAGTAAATTTTACTTAAAAAATTAAGCTTAACTATTGTCTTTATACAAAAATTTAAATGAGGATTTGGTAGAGAATCTAATTCTCAACAAAAGTAATTTATGATAATCATTCACGATATATAAATCTACATACAGACCTTATACAATAAATAAATAGCTATATTATTTTTATAAACTTATTTTTTTTTTTTTTAATTTCTCCGTACGTGCCTGGAATGGTTCACGGATTTCGGTCTGTAATTACTACCAAATGCTTTCAAAAGAATTGAATGCAGCTGACTGGTAGTAATTTAAAAAAATATCACATTGTACACACGAGAATCATGAAACGGAAAGAGCAAATTTAAAAAAAAAATTCAAGAGGTAACCTTGAGCAAGAATATTTTTGTTATTTACTAAAAGATTTTATGGAGGGAGACAAAAAATTTACGGAACAAATAATTAGGACGTTATAAAACTATAATAAAAGTTATATTATTTTTTTCTTAGTTGAATTAACACATACTCGAAATTAACTTAAGAAATAAAAAGAAATTAATATACATATTCATAGATATTTTTGATTAATATTTGTAAATTTTATATTATATCACTAGAATTAAATGGGTTTTCTTTTTAAGCGATTTAAAATTAATAACTAAAAAGGAACTCAAATTATTTTACAAAGTTGGGAAAGAGCAATTATTAAAACAGTCTTATAATAAAATTGGCAAGTATTGAATATTCTAATAAAAAATATTTCCTATTCAATGAATTGGATGGATTGAATGTATATGTTTGTTTGTATAAAAAATAAAATATTAATAAATGAGTGGTAGCAAAATTGGAATTTGAGCAAAATTTCCTCGTTTGATTATGTTAAATATTTTTAAAAAGATTGTTTATGGGACAATTGTTTTTTCTAATTTATAATCATGAAAAATATCTTTTTTCTCCAAATATCAAATTAATAAAACAGAAAAACCGTATGCTGGATTAATTGTTAATCTCTAAAGCAGAGCCTTAGCGAGGCAGCCATTATCTCTTTATAAGGAATCCTGTTGCCATAAAGTACATTGTTTTCGAAAAGTCAACCGACTTGCTCACCTGTAAAGTTTCTAAATTGTTTAATGAAATTTACAGAGAAATGGAGAAATGCAGCACTTTTGTCAGTGGGGTATACACGGGGGGGGGGGGTCAGAACCCCCCCAGAGGCCGACCCTATCTATCTGTCAAATCTATAGATAATACATTTTGGTGTTGGAAGATATGGGTTAAAATCCAGTGAAATTAGACCAATTTTCGACAAATAAAAAAAAAATTTCCCGCAATTAATGTAAGCTGAATTCCCACTCTATACTGACCTATATATCCTTTTACCTATGGTAACTAGTATTCAAGTCGTGGGTTTTTTCAAAATTTTCCCACTAATATTTTAAAAAATGATTAAAATATAAAAAAAAGAACATTGTTGTAAATATGGACAAATATGGATAAGGAGTATTTATGGCTCGAAGCTCAAATAATTGTAAAATAAAAAATAAATATGTAAATTTTAATTTGGAAATAAAAACATTTTATTCAAAAAATAAACTAGTAGACCCCCCCCCCCCCAGAAATAAGTTCTGACTACGCCACTGCTCTAGTATCTAGTTAGTTCTCTTTTCGCATCAGACCGTTTTGCTCAACTCTGCTTTAAAGCACATATTAATCAATTAATCATCATAATTCAAGAAAGTTAATTCTGATGATTAACAAATAATAACAAGAAAAAAGAACATTTTAAATTAATAAATTCTAAAACCTGCCTAGTGTGATTGTTAAAGATTTTTAATATATTATTATATATAATTGGCCCAGTTTGCCTTTATTGGCAATGCCATAGGGTTTAAAGCAGTGGTTCCCAACCTGGGGGCGATTTGGGTTATCTGGGGGGGGGGGGGCGATGACTATTCAAATTATTTGACACGGTTACCGAGTTTCTCGACACGTCTGATTCTGTTTTAAGTGAGAATTTGAAGCAGTGGAAGTTGGAATTTACGTTCCTTACAGATATTTTTGATAAAATGAACTAAGTCAATATAAGGCTTCAAGGAAACAAGATGAACCTTATCAAGGCCAAAGGAATTATTTCATCATTCATCGCCAAGTTTGATATTCACATGGTAAATATTGGAGGTAAATAGCTGATTCAGTTTCCGACCCTTAAAGAGTGTTCAGTGTCAGATAACGAGACAAAATCCTAATTTTTACTGATCACCTTAACCAGTTAAAAACTGACATGGAATCAAGATTTGAAGATTTGACCAAGTTACAAATTCCGGATTAGATTCTAGATCCATTCTCGTTTGAAGCTGTGGATAAGCTTGATAGCTCTTTGGAGACGGAGTTTCTAGATCTGAAGTATGATTCCAGATTTCAATTTAAAAATGAAAACATCTACTCCTGTTTTTTAAATGTACGTCAATGACCTCTGCTAATTACACTGATAAACAAAAATTTTCCCCTTAAACCCAACAATGGATTCCAGTAGAGTTTTATACGCTGATTCTAGCGCAATTTCCCGATTTTTCACAACACGTCAGAGTTTTGAGATATTATCGGTCAAAATGACGAAAAAGGCCATTTTGACCTATTTTCGAGTCCCATTAAATATTAAACAGCAATAATCGAAATCAAAATATATTATTGACGTAATAGAAAACATCTTCCTCTTTGATTTTCAAATTACCACTTGTTTTTAGCTCAATTAGAACTCGAGTTATAATTAAAAAACTAAAACTACGTGATTATAAAGGATAAAAAACATATGGTCTTAGTTTTTAGTTATAACTCGAGATATAATTGAGGTAAAAACAAATGGTAATTTGAAAATCAGAGAGGAAGCTGTTTTCCATTACGTCAACAAAATATTTTGATTTCAAATATTGTCCTTTAATATTTAATGGGAATCGAAAATAGGTCAAAATGGCATTTTTCGTCATTTTGACCAATAATATATCTCAAAACTCTGACGTGTTGTAAAAAATCGGAAAATTGCGTGAGAATCAGCGTATAAAACTCTACTGAAATCCAGTTAGGTTTACGGAGAGAAATTGCTGTTTAATTTTTGTCGAGCAGTGTTATTTCAGTTCTTTGTTCTTAAAAAAAATCTGTAAAAAAGTGCATTTTAATTTTTTTTTCTATTTTATTTAAGAGTGACCGGTTAAAACTGCTTTGAAGAGAAACCAAAAAGAACCAATCTTTTTATATACGGTAATAAAATTGTTTACTGCTTTATTATTTACACTTTACTTCAAATTATAATTAGGCATACAATAAAAATGAATAGGGGGCGATAGGTGTTAGTCAACCTCCAAAAAGGGGTGATGGGCCACAAAAGGTTGGAAACCACTGGTTTAAAAGGTATAATTGTGATAGGGATTGAGAGTAGAAACTAGCAACTCTCAATATCTTGATTAGGCCTCACTAATCAATTTGAGTCAGATTCGAGCACACAACCGGCATTGGTATGATGTAAATAATATACCATCAGCACACAATGTGTTGAAACATCATAGGACTATTAGTTATCGTAAAAAATTTGCCTTAACGAAGGCAAATTATACTCAATGAATTCACAAATCACATTTCACCAAAAAGTATTAATTTTTGAAATGTGCCATTGTTGCAGTCGGTGAGCGGATATATATGGAAAGTCAGAATCACAATTTTAATATTTAAAATTACTATACTTGTAGGTAAAAACAAAAATAAATCTTTTAAAAAATTCTAATATTTCTGCAAATATCCGTCTGGGAATGTATAAATTTGAATCTAAAAATCTAAATTAATAGTGACAATAAATCATTCTAAAAAATATGTTAGAATATTTTTCCACACCACAACTATAAATATTAATATACTAAAATCACAGTACATAGTTATTTATAAAATTAATCATATAAATTCTTATTGTTAAATATTAAATAGGTAATCTAAGATAAGATAAAAATTGGAATGTGAGTATAGAAAGTATAATATATATGATCCTGGTTCAGTCAAAGGAGAAAAAAAGTTTGAGTCCAAAAAAGGCTCAGCATTTGTAAATTTTCTATTTGAGTGACTCTATGATCGAAATGGAAGCAAAACAACTAAAGACCCGAGTAAATTAGTTCTTGCAGAAGAAGAATATTAAATTTAGTTAACAATTTTCCAACAAATTATTATGGAGTAAATAAATATATTCTTTTTATTGCCTGTATTCAATTCGCCCGAGCACCAACGCAGAGTATGGCACTTAAAGAGAAGGCTTTGTAATTTCTTCTTCAGTAAACATTAATTATATAATTTAATTTGATTATTTATGTCCATCGATTAAATTATTCAAGTTGTTATAGGGAAATAAGGACTATATCTTTTATGTAGATAATCTATATCTTATTGTCAACGTTTCGTCAACTTATTGACTTCTTCAGGGCTCAAATAGTTAACTTCCCTGCATATTTGTCATATTTATAATTATTCTTTCTTAGTAAACATATCAAGGCAAGTCATTCACAAAATCAGATTTTTTTTTTTTTTTTTTTTTTCCATGGTATGGTTTCTTTTAAGTGCATGAAGCATGGCGGCACCCACCTCGATCAATTTATTAGGCGAAGTGAGTTTGTTGGTGGGGGTAGTAAATTGAGCCAACGTTAGCATGTTGAAACTAAAGTTTTGAGCATCTTTTTTTTTGAAAATAGTTGGTAGTTTTTTCAAAAAATCAGCCCGGGTTCAGATTAACCAAGATGTATTTTAAAATAGAAAGAATTCAATCAATCTTTTTCGGACAAATTCTAAGATTTTAGCAGAAATATTATTAAATTGCGATATCATGTTAGCTTTAATAATAATGTCTTTTTTTAGCAGCCGGTTACAGACTTTACCTATATGCTTGCAGACAACATGGAAGTGTTTATTCAGCGTCTTTTGCTTTTGCAGGGGGAAATGTGCGTGAATTTTTATTGCATTGAGTTCCATTGAATCTGTTAATCGTGAAGAGAGAGTTGGGGTTCGTTAGAAGTCAACAAAGTTGACGAAACATTGGCAATAAAATATAAATTATCTGCATAAAAGATATAGTCCTTATTTCCCTATAACAACTTTAATAATAATTATATATATAATTTAGTTTTAGAAATTTTTGATTTTTTTTGTTTCACTGTCATATCAATTAATGTAATATATTAGAGATAAATAAATAATGATCCTTTCTTGATTGTTCAAGAATAAAGGCGCTTGTAGTTTACATCTCAAAAGGGAAAAAGAGATTTTCGGCTGAAAACATGGATATATGGTACCAAGTTTCTCACAAATGAAGGCTAGATGTCACCATCACAAGTCGCTTGGCTAGCCAGGGAACTGAGTTTTACCTGGATTAGCCATATACGGCAAACTATCTGGCGTCTCCTCAATGTAATACCGAACGTTATCCCGAATACCAGGATATCGTGACAGCTCTATTCAACCCCCTCTTCACCATTTTACCAACCCTTCCCGACTCCCTCAAGAGTAACAACAAAACCACACAACAAAAAACCAAAGTACATGGCAGATTTAGAGGTGGGCTTCGTACCGATCCACACACACACGACCACGAGAGTTTCTTCTACAGATATAAATATATTTAAAGTCGAAAATCTTTTTTTTTCCTTTTAAGCCACAAGGGGTACAGGACATACACAAACGCAACTTTTTGCATTTGGGAGACTTTCAAGAGGAGTCCAAACATCTGTTCGAGGATCATAAGATTCGACTAAATTGTAACATTTTTGTCCATCAAAGCCTCCAACAGCAATGAGTTGATCACCGAGATTGCATAGGGCGACGGTATCTCGAGGAACAGATAAAGGTGCTACTGGCGCCCAAGCATCGGTACGAGGATCTAGTCTGGAAAATAAATAAAAGTTGAATACTTTTGTTCATTTAAGAATAATTATTAGGAAACCAAATTAATTTTCTATTGTATAAGCAATGGCAATTGTGTGAAAATGATTAAGTATTTATTTGCATGAAATTTTCTCTGGAGAGAGACTGACTGGTAGAAATTTTAACTGAAAGTAATGGAAGGCAGCCCAGGGGTAGTGAAGAAAGAAAAAATTATCACATATCCAAATAAGGTGTAATTTATTGGATTTTCATTCCCTTCTTTCTTTCCTCCTTTCCTTTCAAACCGACGTTTCGGAGGATTCTTCCCTCCTTCTTCAGGGTTTCAAAGGGTCAATGAAGGAAAGCAAACAAAATGTTCCCTTCCTCTCTCCACAGCAGTATTCATTCCTTAGCAGAAGCATTAAAATAGAAAAACAATTTTTTTTTCTTAATTAAGGTAGTTCTTTCGCGACAATCCACACAAAAAGTTTTAGCCTCGTAACCACTCTATACATATGAACGGTACTAAAATTTTAGGTTATGTTTTTTTTTTAACGTGACTGTACTTCTCACACTATTTTTTCATGTTATTTTATGCCAATAATTATTATCCACTAAAGTTTCTAAGTATTTTGTTTAAAATTTTTATTTATTTCATATTTTATTTTATTTTATTCCTCCATATTACTCGTTACAACGTTGCCGGATCGTTTCCAAGCTACTGTACTTATATCCCATCCACTAAAAATAATCGCAAAAAAAATATGTTGTTTTTTTATTTTTTATCAAAACTACGAGGTAAATAATTTCAATTTTTTTTAAGTTACTTCGAATATATTATTCTAACAAATATTAATGTTCCATCAAGATGGTGAAAGTCTTTCCTTCAATGAAAAAATATAAAATAATGATCATTTTCCCACCTTTTCCCAATCTACCATATTATGTGAAATATTTCATTTTTAATTGAAATTATTTCATGTTTTTTAACAGTGTGTTTATTATGATTTTAATGACTTATATTCCAAGTTTCGAAGACTTCTTGAACTTTTGCATTTGTGAAAGAACTACCTTAATTAAGAAAAAAAAATAATTTTTCTATTTTAATGCTTCTGCTAAGGAAGAAAAAAATTTTAAACACTGCTGTGGAGAGAGAAAGGAAACATTTTGTTTCCTTCCTTCATTGACCCTTTGAAACCCTGAAGAAGGAGGGAAGAATCCTCCGAAACGTCGGTTTGAAAAGAAAGAAGGGAAAGAAAATCCAATAAATTACACCTTATTTGGATATGTGATAATTTTTTCTTTCTTCACTACCCCCTGAGCTGCCTTCCATTACTTTCAGTGAATAAGTATTGTTTTTGATAAGTATCGTGAAATTAATAAAAAATTATATCTTCAATATGAATTATAATAACAAAAAACGAAATAAATTATTAAATAATAATTAAATTATTTAATTTTTTTTTTGTTTTATAATCAGGAACGAGGCTTTTTGAATCACAGTAGGAAGATCGAGTCCTTATAGAATGATGGTTATTTTTTCTTTTTTTCAATAAAAAATTTTCATCAGGGTTTATAATTTAATTTTATTTGAAACAAGAGACGTTTCGGCATTAACTCAATGCCATCTTCAGTCTATAAAAACATTTAACAATATATCACATTACATTTCGCAATTAATATATCACAATTCACAAAGATAATATTTAACTAATGGTCTTACCTATGTTAAAAAATAAGATATCATTATATTTCCTTCACAGAGGCAAAATGAAAAGAAATTAAATTACTGAGGTCAACACGCATCTCAAACAGTGAGTTAATTAATTAATGCGTGTTGACCTCAGTAATTTAATTTCTTTTCATTTTGCCTCTGTGAAGAAAATATTATGATATCTTATTTTTTAACATAGGTAAGACCATTAGTTAAATATTATCTTTGTGAATTGTGATATATTAATTGTGAAATGTAATGTGATATATTGTTAAATGTTTTTATAGACTGAAGATGGCATTGAGTTAATGCCGAAACGTCTCTTGTTTCAAATAAAATTAAATTATAAACCCTGATGAAAATTTTTTATTGAAAAAAGAAAAATAACCATCATTCTATAAGGACTCGATCTTCCTACTGTGATTCAAAAAGCCTCGTTCCTGATTATAAAAAAAAATTAAATAATTTAATTATTATTTAATAATTTATTTAAATTAATTTGCCATTTTTAAGTTTATTTTTGACATTTACCTTTCAACACAATCAAATCTACCACCAGTGAGATTTGTAGGGTTGGTAAAGGGGGCATCGTGACCCCCAGCGGCATAAATGCAACCATTCAAAGCAGCTACGCCAACTCCAGCCCTGCGACGCGTCATCAATGGACAGTGAATCCATCGGTCGGTTGGTGGATCATATCGTTCAACTGTACTTAAACAAGAGGTTCCGTCTCTACCACCAACTGTATAAAGTTTTCCATCTAAAAAATAAGAATATTGAAAATATAGTAAATGCGATTTTCATGAATAAATACATTCAAGTTTTATGAAAAACTCTGCAGTTTATTCCATTAGAGCCGAAAAGAAGAAAAAATATTATGAGCATAGTAAAGGAGATGAAGCAATGCTATTGTTAGATGATGGAGATTATACTGTTTAGAAAATTCAGCAATGATCGATTTGCTCTTGATGGCAAAAATAAATAAAATAAAATGTTTGTTAATTAAAATAGTATAATTATTTAATTCGGGTCTTGTATATAACAATGTGGTCAAACAAACTTGAATTTTATTAATCAAATGTTATATAATTTAAGGTGAAAGAACAAATAATGATATTATCGAAACAATATTTTGTACTTAGAAAATTCGGCAAAGAGCCTACTCTGAATAAGTAAATAAAATTAAATATTTATTGCTATTTAAAATATAAGAAATAGAAAGAATTATTCTTGATTCTATTGTTGACTACTTCGCAGCAACAACAACACTTAATCACACGAAACGATAAATAAATAATAATCTGACGATAAACGATAAATAAACAACGAAAACAGAGCACTTTTTCTTCACTTGACCATCTTGCCACGCTACTTGTAAAACCTCCAGGTCTTCATTACTCTCTTCCTTTCGACTAAAAAGCTCAGTCTTTCTCGAGACATCAGGCTCCCAGAAACTAACCGCAGCAAATTTATTTTGGTTACAAGATTTATAAGATGTAAAATTGTGTACTAATTAATAAGAAATGTATTATTTATAAGTATAAATTTCTGATAATATACTGGTATATTTTTGTAAAATTATTAAAAATAGAGATACACCCCCTTCTCAAATCAATATCATTAAAAAAAAAAAAAAAATTGGGTCGCAACCCATAGGTTAAGAACCACTGATCTATACTAGGAGTCGAGGCTTTTTATTTTGAGAACCTTATCTTCCTAAAAAGGTTAAGAACCACTTGTATAGATTACAACACAAAGCTTAAATTAAATCAGTAAGTTACATTCGTTCGATTAGGCAACTAATCAAGTTATAAGATCACAGTTCCTAAGATTCGAGTTGGTGAAGCGACGTTTCCTCGCTTATGCGAAATGCAACTAACTAATTTTTGTTATATGTTAAATTCCCTTTCGAATGAAAATTATAAACTGACGCTTACAGAATTGAATCAGTCATTTCAAAAACCGCATAAGTCAAGATTTTTCCAAACATGCTTTTTTTGTCGCGAACACTTTCTTAAAGATAAACCCATAATCTGAGTATAAACCATGCACGTCAGTAGATTCCTTCCTCTTAAAACAGCACCCCGAAGTCGTCATTCATTGCTTAAATTACACAAGTCAGGGACTTAAGTTTAATTCCTGAAAAGTTCTGATTGTGTGACTTAGGTGGTTTTTGAAATGACCGATTAAATTATGATGTAATACCAACCCACAGGATTGGTTATCAATTGGCTAGAGTTATAGTTAAGTCTGGAGGTCCTTGGCAATATATAGACCAATCTACTAGTCTTATGCTCCGCCTCAAAATTCTGTACAGATAATAATATCCTTTGGTCGAAGACTCGTTTTTTATTTCTATAAAACTGTATTAAACCATCCACTTTATAATACGCTCTTAAGAGGCCTTTGAAATTCGGAAACATGTTTTGAGCTTAATCAGGAAATAGGCGATCTAAGATTTACGAATTACAGGAACCGAGTATTGTTCTCAGCCCCATACACATATACCGGGTGAGTTTTTTTATGTTGAGACAGTCTTATAACTCAAAAACAATTGTTATTATATGAAAAAAAGTTTCAAATAAAAGTTTATTTATATCAATGTGGAAACTAAACTAAGCTATTGTTAATTTATGAAAAGGTTAAAATAAGAGACGTGCAGTTTTTTTTATTTATTTTTTATTTATGAACTCCCGCTAACGTTTCGGCTATTGGTTGTAGCCATCTTCAGAGCTAAACAATGACAATGTTAACAATATTAAATCGGCCTTTTCCGAGTACATCAATCAATTATAATACGCTATTGTTTGTCGACCTAGAACAAGCTTTCAAGGGTATTTCAAGGTCAACTTCTGTTTTTTAAATGGAAACTTATATTTTTCTTTACATAGCCTAAATCTATAAAAAAAAAACTGAACAACTTTCATAAGAACTATTTTTTATACAACATCAAATAAAAAAAATATTAAATCAATTAGATTATGTATACACAATTTGGTTGAATTTGGTAAATGGCCAAGATTTTTATTTTTTGACCCCCCCCCCCTCCTCCCCGTTTTGGGCGGTTAGTTTTTGCATTTTTAGACTCCTGGGGGCCCACAATATGTATACAAAATTTGGTTGAGTTTGTTCAAATGGCCTAAATTTTTAATTTTTAACCCCCTCCACCCCCTTAATTTTGCGTCGATATGCACCAAAATCTAATCAACTCTTAATCTGAATGGACCAAAACTACGTGTGGAATTTGGTTTCGATATTCACAATAGTTTTTAAGCTAGCTCGTCCACAAAAATTTGGTAACGCACAACATCAAATAAAAAAAATATTAAATCAATTAGATTATGTATACACAATTTGGTTGAATTTGGTAAATGGCCAAGATTTTTATTTTTTGACCCCCCCCCCCTCCTCCCGAGGAGGAAAAAAAACCACTTTTTCGACTACAATACTTGACCATACCCTGTATGGTAAAGTAAAAATAGTTTTTATGAAAGTTGTTCAGTTTTTTTTTGTAGATTTAGGCTATGGAAAGAAAAATATAAGTTTCCATTTAAAAAAGAGAACTTGACCTTGAAATACCCTTGAAAGCTTGTTCTAGGTCGACAAACAATAGTGTACTTTAGTTTCCCCCTTGATATAAATAAACTTTTATTTGAAACTTTTTTTCATATAATGCACTGTTTTTGAGTTATAAGACTGTCTCAAGATAAAAAACTCATCCTGTATATTCACTATAATTTAATACAATACTATACTTAGCTCGGGATCCCGTGGTCGCCATCCACGTACTCATCTGATGTGAGCCCCTGGGAGGATTAATACATACGTAGAGCTGCTAAGCCAGCAGTCGACCTAGGAGAAATCATATTAGCTGCAAAATTCCATTTTCTTGATTCAGGATCCCAACGTTCTACAGAATTTAAAAAGGACCAACCATCATGTCCACCCACAGCATAAAGAGGTCCATCACTTGTCAGTGCAGCTACACATAAACCATGTCTACAATTATTTTAGATATGAATTAAAATTAAAATAATACAAATTATTACACAATAAATGTAAATAAATCAATTAAATACCGGTGAGTATGCATAGCAGGGAGAAAGCTCCATGTTTCATTTGAATTTTTCATATCTGAAATATCAAAATATTCAACAATATTGAGAGTTTTTAAACCAGTTCTGCCTCCTACTATAATAATCAGTCCTCCAAGGTAGGCTAATCCAAATTGCTGTCGTTTAGTGGGTGTAATAGTAGTAGTGGACCATCGGTTTAGCCGTGGATCGTATCGCTGTACTAAACTAGAGTCAACCACAAAGAGAGACCCTACGGTTGATCTTCTTGGTCTAGTTCGGGTGCCATCAAGAATTTCTCGTTTACCAGGAACTAAATGAAACCTGTAAAAAGATATATTTTTATTAAATACTAGAAAAATATAAATTAAATCAGGATGCAAGGTTAGAAGAGTTTTTATCTCTATTTTACTTATTAAGGTAATTCTTTCACAAATGCAAAAATTCAAGAAGTCTTCGAAACTTGGAATATAAATCATTAAAAGCATAATAAACACACTGTTAAAATTTCAAGACGATTTACCACACCAAACATGAAATAATTGCAATTAAAAATGAAATTTTTTACATATGGTAGATTGGGAAAGGGTGGGAAAATGATCATTTTATTTTTTTTCATTGAAGGACTTTCACCATCTTGATGAAAAACTAATATTTGTTAGAATAATATATTCGGAGTAACTTAAAAAAAAATTGAAATTATTTACCTCGTAGTTTTGATAAAAAAAACATATTTGGGCGATTATTTTTAGTGGAAGGGATATAAGAACAATTATGGTGAGTGAACCTATGAATTTATCTAATAAATTCTAAAAGAGAATAAATACTATGCTTTGATGTTATTTTAAAAATATCATAAGCACGTTTGTTTCTATAAATGAAATTATATCGACTTTCGTCGGTTAATATATACAAATAAATGAATATATCATTCTTGAATGATAAATAATATATCATGTTGTATAAGCAATTATACAAAATGTGCATATATAAGAATAGTGATTCTATCACGCTATGTTAACAATTTTTTATAAGAACAATCGCTTGGAAATGATCCATTCATAAAGAGGTTATAGTAGTGTAAAAAGTACAGTCACCTAACATTTTAGCACCGTTCATATGTATTGAGTGGTTACATTAAAACTTTTTGTGTGGATTGTCGCGAAAGAACTACCTTAAGGTAACACATTTTTACAGAAAGTTTCAAAATTTTCTGATTTAATTTACATCAAATTATTTTTTATGTAAAAATTATTTTTATTATATTTTATAATTTTATTAATTTAATATAGCAGCATTTCTCAAATATTTTCACTGCGCGCTCCTATTTTCTTAATAGCTATAGAGCTACTCCTAAGTACCCTGAGACCCCTTTTCGTCATATTTTTAATTAACAACTTATCTCATAAAAACTCAATTTGAATCAAAGTACTCGGAAAAATTTGGTCAAAAGTGTTACTTATCAATGAATTAAAAAAAATATATGAAGCTTAAAAAATCGAAAATTTTAAAGTATAGGTGTAAATTGAAAGTAATGGAAGGCAGCCCAGGGGTAGTGAGGAAAAAAATTAACACATATCCAAATAAGGTGTAATTTATTGGAATCCTTCCTCCTTTCTTTTCAAACCGACGTTTCGGAGAATTCTTCCCTCTTTTGTCAGGGTTTTAAAGGGTCAATGAAGGAAACAAATAAAATGCTTCTTTCCTCTCTCCACAGCAGTGTTCAAAATTGTCTTCTTCTTCAAAGGTGTAAGACAAGGATGTGTGCTGTCACCCATGATTTTCAACTTATACATAGAAGAAGCGATTAAAGAATTCAAAGACAAAATTGATACAGGAAATCCAAGGTCAAAAGATCGCTATGTTAAGATTTGCCGATGACATTGCCCTTCTAGGAAGCAATAAAAAAGAATTAGAGGACGCACTGAATGGAATTAACCAAATCCTAATAGAAGAAATCAAAATGAAAATAAACAAGAATAAAACCAAGGTCCTAGTATGTACAAAAAAAGAACAAACGAGACAGGAATGCATCAAAATTAACCAAGAAAACCTAGAAGGAGTTAAGGAATTCCGCTACCTAGAAAGTAAAATAACATGGGATGGGAGGAGCGAAAACGAAATTAAATCAAGAATTGCCCAAACAAAAATGGGGTTTAATTCAAAACAAAAACTACTATGCTCCCCCTCAATCAGATTAGAAAACAGGAAGTTGCTATTGAAGACATATGTATGGAGCATAGCCATGTACGGGTGTGAAACCTGGACAATTAGAGAAGCGGAGAGAAAGAGATTAGAGGCTTTCGAAATGTGGTGCTACAGAAGAATAAGGAATATCAAATGGATGGATAAAATTACAAATGAAGAAGTTCTTGGAAGAATCGGAGAAAGAAGTACCTTGTGGAAGAGTCTGAAGAAGAGCAGAGGTCAGATGATGGGGCACACACTGAGACATGGGGGACTGCTTAGGGATATCTTGGAGGGGGAGGTGGGAAAGAAAAGGGGAAGACCCAGATTAGAATATTTCAACCAAATAATTGGGGATATGGGATGCCAGACATTTAGAGAGGTCAAACAGCTGGTGGGGGACAGAGTCGAGTGGAGACGGATTGTTGCATCAAACCAGTCTTAGGACTGTATACTCAATGATGATGATCTTCTTTAGCAGAATCATAGAAAAACAATTTTTTTTCATCTTTAATAATCTTAATTAAGAAAAAAAGAAAAAAAATTGTTTTTCTATGCTTCTGATAAGGAAGAAGAAAATTTTAAACACTGCTGTGGAGAGAGGAAGCATTTTATTTGTTTCCTTCATTGAGCCTTTAAAACCCTGAAGAAAGAGGGAAGAATCCTCCGAAACTCGGTTTGTAAGTAAAGGAGGAAGAAATCCAATAAATTACACCTTATTTGGATATGTGTCAATTGTTTCTTTCCTCACTACCCCCGGCCTGCCTTCCATTACTTTCAAGTAAAAGTTCTACCAGTCCGTCTCTTTTCAGAGAAAATTTCATGCACATAAATAAATGTAAAATTTTTGAGACCGCATGTAAACTAGGCCCTCAAATTGAGAAATTCGGTAAGATAGCTTATTAAGTGTTAAAGTTTATATGAAATGAAAAAGAAATATAATAGATTTTTTAAATTCTCAAACTTGCCTTAGAGCTTCAACAATTAAACTTTGACATTTACGGTCCTCTCCAAGTTTTGGATGTTGTTCAAGTAGATCAGCCAGTGTGGAGGCATTCAAAAGTGGTAATCTTACTAAACCTAGTAAATTGGGTAATTGAGTATAACGCTGAGTAGCATCATGGCTCACCCAGGACATTAAGGCATCTAAAGCAGCTTCTTCATTTAATATGTTCAAATCTTCGGCGCTTAAAAGATTTGCTACTTCTTCTGCTGAAAGTTGAGTAAATTCTTGATGTTGTACTACAAGACTAAAATGTTGTATAGTATAATCCCGTGCTATTCTGGCTAACTCCCTTCGACCATGATGTTCAGCAAAGAGTCTAAAAATACAATGAAAGATTATTTTATTTTATTAAATCTAATTTAAATTATTAAATTAAACATAATTTTTATTATAAAATACCACATCTTTCATTATTAATATTATGTATTAATAAATAATGAGCGGATTTCTGGGAAAAAGCATATTTAGATCATGTTTAGATCAAATTTCTTTACGAATCATACCCTATAGACATTATGGCTTAAATTTGATGTTTCATATTTTTGCATATTTACCCATTTTCTCAAAAATTATTTAAAAAAATTAAGATATAGATTATTTTTTATTTTTTTAATTTCAATTTGTGTGGGTAAAACTATTTTTAAAACACAAAGAAAAAAACTAGGGGTAGTAATAAAACCAATATTAAGTGGACGCAGACGATTTCTAGAACCAAAGCTCTTGTCACTTTCAATGTATCGACCATGCCTAAAGTATCGTAGTCATTCAGTGCAAAAATGTCCCAATTATTATTAGTTATTAGCCATTTTGGGGCAGTATTTTAAGCTGACGGAAAAGTGGTCTTTTGCAAACCCTGTGGAAAGCATATGGGCTGCAAGCAAAAGTCATAAATAGACAGATAATTTATACATTTTTTATAAAGAGAAACAAAGAGGTTTTCGTCTGCTTGATGCAAATAAACATACACACATATATATATATATAACCTAACACACAACAAGGAAATTTTACAGGGGAGAGAAAAAACAAACAAAATTTAATATTGTTGTTTAGTAAATAAACTATTTTTCACATTTTTTTCTACAACTTACGATCGTAATTTTAAGTAGCAGTTTTACTTGGACGATGCTGCATTTCTTTTTCTTTCGAAGGGTATTATATGTCATATATGATAAAAAAATGGATTTACCAGGTTTACACTCTAAGGCGACGATATATATTATTTATTTGTTTGAGACTATAGTTTCGAAGGCTTGGCCTTCATCATCAGTCATTTTAATTATAAATATTATTATTCATGGGATCAGTATCGCGTTGATATTGAAAAATGTTTTCCTCTTTACTTAGCCGAAAGCCAGTTAGAATTAAAACCAATTTTCAGGTCATGTCCTGAAAAAATGTCAATATCCACGCGATAGTGAGCCCATGAAAAATAATATTTATAATTAATAAAAGGACTGATGATGTAGGTAAGCCTTCGAAACTATAGTCTCAAACAAATAAATAATATAAATACATATATATTATTATATATGTGTGTGTATGTTTATTTGCATCAAGCAGAGGACAATCTCTTTGTTTCTATTATGAATCAACAACTCTGCTACCCTCGGCAAAATAAAAACTTTTCAATTATACATTTTTTTATGTTAATGTAAATAAATTTTATGATTAGGTATTTGATTTTAAAATAATATCACTGCTCGACAAAAATTTGTATCCGAAAACCTAACTAACTAGTAGAGATTTTTACACTGTTTCTCATGAGCATTTCCGATTTTTTACAATGAACAGTTTGGGCCATTTTTGCTACATAAATATCCGGTCTTTATTTATAAGTAATTAATTAAGGAGAACAATTGATTCGAAAGTTAATTGATTGGGTTGTAATCGTTACCTAATACCCAAGCAGTTTGATGGATGTAAATGTTTAGACAGAAAGCCACAGCAAGCCTCTGCTGCCTCTTCAAGTTGGAGAATACAAGCCACGGCCAGTTGGGATTCGACCGTTTCCTCTGACAGTTCAAGTACTCCTGAATAGCAATATCGAACCATCGACAAAAGAGCATCAGGATTGACATCTTTAAACTCGACAGTGGATGTGGTAGATTCTTTCAGATTGCCAGTAAACATCGCAGTGAAATAGGATGAAGCTGCTGCTAGAACCAAACGATGGGCAGCCACTTTCATCGAACCTTGAAACAAATAAAGAAATTAGTTATGTACCTGTTGAAGGTTTTATTTTTGTGGTTAAATTTATTGAAGGTTGATATTTTGTTTATATCACACATCACTAATTTTAACTATTTATTTTTTATAATGATATTGATACATTAAGAAGTTGCACCGAAAAGGTTCAACCTCCTCGGTGGAAATAAGAAGAGATTTAGGGATCGGGTCGGAGTTGAGGGGTTCGTGTTCGTGGATGCGTCTTGAAAGATTAAGGTTATATGTTCCTGGGTAGACGGTCGGGGGAAGAGAGTTCCAGTCTCTAGATGTCATAGGGATGGATAAACGAGTTGGCGAATGCGTTTGTTCGATTAGTATCCAATTTAAGTGTTGAATCTTAGAAAATCGCGCAAATGAAGCCTTTGGAGGGATTATTGATTTTATCGCTTCAGAACAAAAGCCATGGTAGTATCTATAAAAATGAGAAAGGACGGAGACAGATCTACAATGGGCCAGGGAGTCGAGAGTGTTAATGTTGGATCTCCTATCAGTCTGATAGCCCGTCTCTGAATTGCATCTAAGATATTAAGAGAATGCTTGGAGGCCCCTCTCTACAAATGCGAGCAATATTCGAGACAGGGGAGAATTTGGGCCTTGTAAAAGATAAGAAGTTGAGTGGGGGTGAAAAAGCGTTTGGTCCGGAAAAGAAAGCCAAGCTTACATGATGCAGCTTTTGCTACTGCGATAATATGATCGTTCCAAGAAAGGTCAGAACCTAAGGTGACACCCAACATTGATATTTTGTCACGAAATACCAATGAATTGAATACAATCAACAAATAATACAATATAACTACGAGAAAGACAAGGAATTGTAGACAAGAGCTCGTTGTTTGGGTATTTATAATAATACAATACATGGAAAGGGAAAAAAATGAAGGCGTGGAAGAAGAAAGAAGAAGAGATGAATTGTGGAAGAAGTTGAGGAGGCATTGACAGAAGAAAGGATGGACAAAGAATCGAACGTCCTGATTAAAGGAAGAGCCTTTTCAGTGCCTGTCATCTGATTGGCCATCCCAGTTTCTCCATTTACCATCTACCCTTTGTTAGTTGTAAAAAGCATTCACTTTGAGACATACAAGGACAAATTATATAAAAGTCAATGTAACATCTGCACCAAAGCCCAATATGGGTATATACAGTTGTATAAATCAAAAATTCCTTACTTTACTTTAAATTTATCAAAGACAAAGGACTCTTAATTTACAAAATGCATAAAGCATTGTCTCATAAATTATCTATTGTCTATTGTTTCAAATTATTACACACATAAAATGTAAACTTAAAGATAAATCTGAGGGTAAAATAGAAGGCAGTCCAAGGATAAATAAAATGATGATTCCCAATAAAAGAAAATTTATTGGAAAGTTTTCTCCTCTTTCAGTGGCAGTAACAATAATATATTGAATTGAAAGTTTTTGCCGAGAGTAGCAAAATTTTTATAAATCGAAGGAGACAATAAAAGAGTGTGTCTTCTGCTGGAATTATAAATTATTAATTTATTTATAACAATTCATTAATTCCTGTGAATCAATTGTAATATACTGATGAAGAGGGCAAAGCTCTCGAAACAATAGTCTCGTTAGAAATAAATTAATAATTTATAATTCCAACAGAAGACACACTCCTTTATTGTCTCCTTCGATTTATAAAAATTCTGCTACTCTCGGCAAAAACTTTCAATTCAATATATCTAGACACACGGCAGTGTGTCAGCCAAGTTCGGAAAAACGGGCGACGCACCGGACATGTGTATATTTACACGAACCATTTCGAGCTACTTTCGACCCCCATAACTCAAAAACTATTAGACCTACACACTTGAAATTTTGCATGCCTAATAAGGCCCACTAGAACATCTAGAATCCCAAATTTCATGAATAAATCTATTATAGTTCTTGAGTTATTAAGCTCTGAAAAGTGACATTTTTAACACTGACTGACTCACTCACTCACTGACTCACTGACATATCAAAAACCTAAAGTACTTCTGCTGATCCTAGAATGCTGAAATTTGGCATACTGGTAGAGTTTGGGCTACAATTAAAGGGAAAAATCGAAAAAGTGAAACTTTCCCTTTTTCAGGACCTAAAATGAAGGGGTGAAATTGATTATAGACTTAATTAACATATAGTGAAAATACAATCAAGCTAGAATTCTGAAATTTTGCATAGTGGTAAAGCGTGGAACATTAATGAAGGAGGAAATTGAAAAACAGAAACTTTCCCTTCTTCGGGGTCCGAAATGAAGGGGTGCAATTTATGAAAAACCGACCGGGTTTTTAATAGATATTTTATGAGAAATATTTAATTATTATTAATATAAATATTTAAATGTAATTATTTAGATAAATTAAAGGATAAAAGTTTTCACAAATTAATGATATCTGACCAAAAACATAAATGTGAAAAAAGGGGCCAAGTTCAGTACAAACGGATTCACCAACAAAAGAGTTGAGATCTAAACGGGTACCAAGTTCAATAGCAGTTGCTTAAATCATAGCTATAGGGATGAGCAACGTTCTTCAATTGATTTAAAAGAAAATTTGTTACGTTCTTTGATATTAAATTTATAACTTGGCAAGTTTTATATCCATCTAAATTGTTTGTAGTCTATATATATAAAATTAAGGTTTTGTCTGTACATTGCTCCAAATCACGCCAAATTTTGGTTGCACACGTTTCAAGCAAATTTATGAACGAAAACACCCTCAACAAAATTTCCTGTCTGTCTGTCTGTTTCAGTGGTTTCCGCGAAAAGTTGCTCAAGATTCACGTAAAAACGGCTGAAGGGATTATTATGAAATTTCATATTTACATCAGATGTCTTCTAACTTACGTTTTTAGCTATATAACGTTTTGATATTTTGACCTCAGAAGGGGGTTTGGGGGGCGCACGAATGAAAATTATCAAATAACTCCTAAACTATTAACCCTACGGCAAATTTTATGATAAACAAAGTTGTAGAGAGAAAAATTTTCTCCCAAAAAACCACCCAAAAAGGGAGGAGAGGTGAAAAAATGTAAATTCTTGCCCTTGGAACAAACTCAACCAAATTTAGTATACATAATCTCTGGGCCTCTAGAGATCTAGAAATGTAAAAACTAACGACCCAAAATGGGGGGGGGGGGTCAAAAAATGAAAATTCTTGCCCTTGGAACAAACTCAACCAAATTTAGTATACATAATCTCTGGGTCTCTAGAGATCTAGAAATGTAAAACTAACCACTCAAAATGGGGGGGAGGGTCAAAAAATGAAAATTCTTGCCCTTGGAACAAACTCAACCAAATTTTGTATACATAATCTCTGGGCCTCTAGAAAACTAGAAATGCAAAAACTAACCATCCAAAATGGGGGGGGTCAAAAAATGAAAATTCTTTCTCTTGGACCAAACTCAACCAAATGTTGTATACATAATCGGTGGGTCACTAGAAGGCTAGAAATGCAAAAACTGGGTGCGGAGGGTGGGTGCGGGGGTGGAATGGAGTGGGGATGGGGTGCCCGGGGTGGAATGGGGGTGTGGTGTGAGAGTGAGGCGAAGTAGGGTTGGGGTGGATAGTGGTGCGGGGTGGAGTCCAGAGGGCGTAGCGGGGGTTGGGCACGGGTGCATGGTGCGGGGGAGGGGGGTGGGGGTGCTAGAGGGATTGGCTGGGTTAAGGGTGCGGATGGAGTGTTGGGGTGTTGGGGTGGGGAGGGGGGACATGGTCTGGGGGTGGGGTGCTGGGTGGGTTTCGGGGGGGGGGGGGGCAGGGGCCCCTGGCTAGCAAGAGGGCCGCCGAAGGCCTTGCAGCTAGTATAAAATAAGAACAACTAGGTAAATTTTAAGCTTGTATTAAATATCATCAAGTTAAACGTTAAATTTAATATCAAAGAACGTAACAAACTTTCTTTTAAATCAATTGAAGAACGTTGTTCATCCCTATAGCTATGATTTAAGCAACTGCTATGAAACTTGGTACCCGTTTAGATCTCAACTCTTTTGTCGGCGAAGCCGTTGGTACCGAACCTGGCCCCTTTCTCACATTTATGTTTTTGGTCTGATTATAGTTCCTGCCACTGAAAGAGGAGACAGAGGGGAATGTCGGATTGAATTTCCTTCATTGACTTTTTAAAACTCTGAAAATGGAGGGAATAGCCTCCAAAATGTCGGTTTATGAATAAAAAGATAGTATAAATTAACTTTTTTTTTTTTGGACTGCCTCATCAATATCCACTCCCTTTGGTGATTTCTTTAGAAATATTTCTATCATTTGGAAAAAAGTATCAAATGGATTGGATTTGTTGAGCTTACCACAAGTAATTACAACGTCTGTCAATTGTTCACAATTGAAATAATTTTGCATTTTCGCTAAAAGATTTTCAGCGTGAACAAAAGAATGAAAGGGATGATTGGAGCTCGAGGAAGACAAAGCTGAAAATGAAAGCCCATCCTCGGTTCCATTGATTGTTCCTGATTCTTGGGAAAGAACCGAATCCGAATTATTAGTCGTGGGGCTTTTATTCTGATCCGAAGTCACAACTCTTTCCATTATTCCAACTAGTATATATTATAATGGATTATGAATGTAATCAAATGGACCAGAGATTTTGTCAATGAAAAGAGCAAATAGTAAAACACTATTTATTTATAGGGAGATCATTTTTTGACATTTTCATTGAAAATGACAAGACCATTACAGCCTTGATATTAGCCTTATCCTTCAAACAATAATAATAATATAGTATAGTTAGCAACATTTAAATCAAAATAATATCGACGGTGCTGCCTCTAGGGCTAGAGCAGGGAGATAGGGAGGAGAGAGCATATGGCTAGAAAAGTATCGCCTGCCTACGTCATCACTGACTCACAGTCCGCCGTCTTGGATCTTTCAAAACATTGAGATTTCCACATGGTCCTATACTAAAATATATATCATTTTACCTTCGATTTTCAAAATTATAAGGTCACCTAAATAAAAAAAAACTAATAAAATAACTATTTTAAATTATAGTTTTTTGATTTTTACAGATATCTATAGAAAATTGAAATTAATTTAAATTATTAATTATTAAAATTATTTCACATTAAAATAAGATGAATATACACAAAATAGTCATAGGAACATATACTGTATTTTATATTAAAGAAAAACGTACTTATATGAGAGTATTAGCTCTTTCACAAAGAGAAACAAAGAGGTTGTCCTCTGCTTGATGCAAATAAACATACACACATATATATCGAGATGATATATCTGTATATATATTATTTATTTGTTTGAGACTATAGTTTCGAAGACTTGGTCTCCATCATCAGTCTTTCTTCAATTATAAATGTTTTTCATGGAGTCAATATCATATGGATATTGAAAACTTGGTGTTCCTTCGTCACTGGTGGTCGGCTAGGAATTTATTTATTCTTATCTTTATATATATATGTGTGTATGTTTATTTGCATCAAGCAGAGGACAACCTCTTTGTTTCTCTTTGTGAATCAACAACTCTGCTACCTACTCTCGGCAAAACAAAAACTTTTCTATTAGCTCTTTGTTAAACATGTATTTCTCATTTGATAACGTTATGTTTGGCAATGTTTTGAACTATGCAAGATGGCGGTCAAGCTTCTTCTTCCCCTTGCTTCAGGAGACAATTTCCTCGCCTAAGTTCTAAGCTTACAGGCACTCCCTATCTCCCTGGGCTAGAGATGAAGAAATCGGTTTAAAATTATGGGACCCCGCCTAATTCAGGCAGGAATACATCATACGCCTCTTCTAATTACAGGGTACGCCGGATACGACCGTTACATCAGGGGGTCCCAAAACTACGACCCACTGGCCAAATCCGGCTCTTGAAACTTTTCCATCCAGCCCTCGGCTACTAATATTCCAGTCAAATTGTGCTCAAATGGGCCCCTATGGGGAAAGTTTTGGGGTAGTTCTGATTTTTTGCATGTATATGTTTTATGGGGCGCTGAATCCAAATCTAAGGTCTCCCACCAAAATTTTTGTGACGAAACATTGCAGAAAATGCAAAAAAAAGATAAAAATTTCCATTTTTTTGGCTGTTTTTTGCTTATAACTCGAAAACTATCAACTTTTCGTAAATAACGTTCCTATTCAAAATTAAAGTTCATAAAATTTCCTACAAATTTTATTGTTTAGGTCTTTTTCTCCGACCAACCGTTCGGACTCAAATGCAAAAGTTTTCGACATCGGCAACCCCCCCCCCCCCCCGGATCACTCCAAATAAATCAATCCCGCATAATATTATGGAAATTGCAAAATTGGGCCTAAAATTTTCCTTTCCGCTCATTCCTAAAAGTAAGGAAATAGCAGAATTAATTTCTGCTGTAGAAAATACGATTCAGCATCATGAACCCGATTTACAACCCTCATTAAGAACAAAATCTATTAATATAGTCACAAATCAAATTAATAACTATAAATATAGAAAAAAATATATAGTCATTGAATGAATGAGTTGTAAATAATGGAATTTCGCTATTTGTGGATTTGTATATTGTATTGTATATGTTATAAAAAAAAAAAAAAAAAAAATATTGTATATTGTGTAGATATGTAAGGATTGTAATAAGTGAATTGATCAATGAACGAATGAAGTATAGATGTAAATATGATATATATTTGTATGAATTGTGAATGTATGTTGTATATTTGTGTATAAAAAAAAAAAAAAAAATTTGAATAAGTGAATTGATCAATGAACGAATAAGGTGTGAATTGTGGAATTGTTGCTAATTGTACATTTTGTATATTGGGTGATATGAAGCAACCATACTATTTGAGAATATGTTAATAACTAATCCCAGTACGCACTCTTGTGCGCATCTGTCATGGAAGGGGTTTGGTCTATATATATTAGATTCAAAAGCCATTTAGCCATCTAATTAAGAAAAGAAGGAAAAAAAAAATTTGTTTTTCTATGCCTTTGTTAAAAATGAAGAAAGTTTTTGAACACTACTGTGGAGAGAAGAAGGAAACATTTTATTTGTTTCATTCATTGACCCTTTGAAGTGAGTAAATTATATATTTTTTTCTATTGATAATCTGGCTGTTTACATTGTATTTATAATTGTATTGTTTTATTGTTGAAATGTATGATGACCAACCCCATTTTTATAATTTTGTCATATTGGTTTATAGACCCTGAAGAAGGAGGGAAAAATCCTCCGAAACGTCGGTTTGAAAGGAAAGGAGGAAGGATTCCAATAAATTACACTTTATTTTATATGTGTTAATTTTTTCTTTCCTCACTACCTCTGGGCTGCCTTCCATTACATTCAATTAAAATTTCTACCAGTCCGTCTCTCCAGAGAAAATTTCGTTGCAAAAAAATTTTTATTTTATATTTGTATAGAGCTATAAATGGAAGATTTCAAATAAATGTCCAGCCAACTTGCTTGAATGATCTTTAGGAAAGTTTATTTAAATTTTTAAAATTTACATATAAAAATAAAAGATACATGTATATTTTTATTGAATGTATAAAGTATAAAATTGAAATGAATTTATTATTTATGTTCTTAAAAATTTCATTTGTTATGATTTTATTTGGCTAAATTAAAAATATTGAATATATAAAAACATATATAATAGCAATGATGATATCAAAAGTTGGTTTTTTGACTTTTTTCTCTCATTTGAAATTATACAGAGATAATCAAAAGTAATTATTAAAGAGAAATTACTGAGGTTGTCGTCTTCTTTGATCCAAATAAATATATAACTACATATAAATGAATATTTATATATATATTTAAAACAAGAAAAAAAAACTTAGCATCCCAATAATTCACTTAAAGCAAGTTTGCTTGCCGCTCTCTTCGCTTGGTTTTTATTTTTTCCATAACCTATGAATAATTTCCCGCTGCAATTCAGTTTTATCTTGAGCATATCCGGTCGGTCTTCACAAATTTCTGTTTTACTGAAATAGAATTATTGTATATTTAGTAAAGAATTAGTATTAAATGAAATATTTAAATATAAAAATAGATATTTTCCAAACAATTGGTTTGATCGATTCAGTTTCAGAGCATTAAAAATAAATCAATTTGATTCTTTTAGTTTTTTGACAAAAAACAATTAATTTGTTTAAAAGTTTATATTTTATAACAAATTTAAATTTAGGGAACGAAGAAAAGTTTATTATTATTATTACAGACAAAAGGATCAGCCGGGGCTCGAACCCGGGATCTTTGCATGTGTACTGCAATGCTTTGTCATAAGAGTTTTAACTCCTATATCCACTAAGCTACTGATCCCTGAACCCAAACTAATACCTTTTGTCTATATGAATTATGGAATTTCTTTTTAATCCTCTCCTCGTTCATTTTTCGCAGCCTAGGCCTTGATTCATTAATTAAACAATTATATTTTATGTTGGTTGATGAGTTGAATGAATTGTGATAGAAAAAAGAATATTGTTTGAAATGTTTTTTCTCGTAGTAAAAAATCCTGACAAATAAGTTTAATAAATGAGCCACTGAAGAAGTTGCAAAATAGCAACGAAACGTATGGCATATTTAATCAAAACTTGTATTTAATTTAATTTAAAGTCTTGTCCAACTCCCTACGATTCCTTTAATTATTAATCATGGACACGAATAATGAAATATTAAAAATAAATTTTTTTTATTTATTTTATAAAATAACTATAAGTACCTGGCAACCGAGCGATGCTCGGTAACTTTTTGCTTCAGTTAAAAGCTATATATTAATCCACGAACCCCACCCCCACCACTTCACCCCACATCTAGACCCCCCCCCCAATTTTTGCATTTCTAGCCTTGTAGTGGCCCACAGATTATGTATATATAGGTAGAGGCATATATCTATATAATAAAAATGAATTTCTTTTTCTTTGTAAGCGCAGATATCTCGAATGCCTGGACCGATTTGGCTAATTTTTTTTTTAAATGTTCGTAATAGTCCATTTCAGGTTAATACGTAAAAAATAATCGGAAAAGTTGCCCGGATAATTGGAAAATTCACGGAAAACTAAAACAATATCTGCATATCCAACATAGCTTGCCAAACAATAAAAGAACTAAACATGCAAACTAAACATTTGTTGGAGGCACTGTTTGTCAGAATTTTGAATGTCATTCATTCTTAATAGCATAGATAATAGAGTTCTAACCACATTATCGTTGAAGAAGAATTTAATAATGCAACAAAGATTTAAAAAAACTATCTATTTTTTTTAAAGTACATTTAAAAACAAAAATTAAAAAAATAAACTGCAATAAAATAAAGTACTTTAAAATATAATTTTACAAAAAACTATATATGACCTTTTTTTGTGATCCTCAAGGTACTTAATTACAATGAATTTTAAATCCCACAAATATTAATTTGACAATTTAATTGATGAACTCAAAAATTGTTATTTAATAAAATAAACTGCAACGAATCGTTGCTAAACTTTATCCAAATTCATTTGAAATATTAATATGTTTATTCCTTTATTATTAATCAGATATCACTTGCAATTTGAAGTTCATGTTGACCATGCGCGGATCCAGGGGGGTAGGCGATGGGGGCGTCTCTGTCCCCCCCCCCCCCGCTTGGACAATTCGACCGCGACACACTTCCGAGATCAAAAGTAGATCTTATATACCGGCGACCCCCCCCCAAATCAGAGGTCTGGATCCGCGCCTGATGTTGACTTTATTTAATTATTAGTAACCATTGCTGAAGACATGGAGGAATCGACTTAAAATCAAAAATAGCAATCGATTCTTATCTAATACTTGAGGAATAATAATTCTACATTAGATTTTTGACCCTTCGATTATTATTGGTAACCATTGCTGAAGACATGGAGGAATCGACTTAAAATCAAAAATAGCAATCGATTCTTATATAATACTAGAGGAATAACAATTCTACATTAGATTTTTGACCCTTCGATTATTATTAGTAACCATTGCTAAAGACATGGAAGAATCGACTTAAAATCAAAAATAGCAATCGATTCTTATCTAATACTTGAGGAATAACAATTCTACATTAGATTTTTGACCCTTCGGTTATTATTGGTAACCTTTGCTGAAGACATGGAGGAATCGACTTAAAATCAAAAATAGCAATCGATTCTTATCTAATACTTGAGGAATAACAATTCTACATTAGATTTTTGACCCTTCGATTAATATTAGTAACCATTGCTGAAGACATGGATGAATCGACTTAAAATCAAAAATAGCAATCGATTCTTATCTAATACTTGAGGAATAACAATTTTACATTAGATTTTTGACCCTTCGATTATTATTGGTAACCATTGCTGAAGACATGGAGGAATCGACTTAAAATCAAAAATAACGATCGATTCTTATCTAATACTAGAGGAATAACCTTATTGCATTCCATTTTTGATGTTTTGACTATTAATGGCAAGCTCTACTGAAAACGTGGAAGAATCGAATTAAAATCAATAAGACTAAATTCTTTTATGATAAACAACTCAAGCTTGAGAATAAGATAATTTTTTATAAATAGAGATTTTTAATACATTTTAAATATTTGTTTCATCTTATTTGTTATGAGTGTATATTACAGTTAAATAGAATCTCAAATTATATCTAATTAAGACTTTATAATAAAACAATTATATTTATTCTCTGTTACTAATAAAACATCAATAAAGCAGCCACGTGGGGGTCCAGGGGGCGAAGCCCCTACTAGCAAAAGGCCCGCCGAAGGCGGCAGTGAAGCTAGTACTATATAGATTAGTCCAGATTAATTTGCCGCAACGCTGACGTAATGTCGCCGACAGGTAGCGTCGTCGGCATATTTGCGGCTGAAATTTGAAATATAATCGTAATTTGGACTCGAATTTTTGAAATGAAAGACTCCAATTGATTTTAAATTAAGATACATTAAATATATTGATAATTATTCCTCCTCCCCGCACCCCTCACCGCTGAAAAATTAAATATTCAATTTGCTTTTCTTTGCGCATAGAAAGAGCGCACGCCCGAGTTTCTCATGGCAATACTGGAGCAGCCTTTCATACAAACAACACCTGATCTCTTTTAAATATTTGGAGCCTTATATCGATTAGCGATCCCAAATTTAAAAAAAAATGATATAATATAATTCTCCTCCTCACACGATCCCACTTATTTAAATAAATCTATTTCCACACAAAAAATATCACAATGCTTTAGATTATAGAAATAAGAAATACTCCCATATTCATATCTAGAGCCTCATTTCTGTAGCTGTGTCAGGACGAAAATGAGGCGAAACTTTTAAGAGAGTATGTATTTTTCGGGAGTTTACGGGTATACATTTGGAGTGTGGTTTTTTAAGAGGAATAAAATTTTTGGACCGAGACGCCGCCCGCCAGGCCCATCAGCCCGGAGGGGCCGAGCTTGGAGGGCGTGCCGA
>JALMQS010000050.1:33330-149932 GCA_024734495.1 Forficula auricularia | reverse complement strand
TATATTGCATGTAGTTTATTTATTACTAGCTGGACGACCGGGCCTTTCGGCCCGAGCGTCAAACCCAGCCCCTGGCGGGGAGCGTCTCGTTCATACCAATTTAATAAATTGAAATTTAAAAATCTTACTCGTAAGTATCGAAAGAATGTGCTGAATGAAATTGATTCAAAAATAAGGAAGAATAAGGAAAGATTTATTTAACACATTGCCTAAGCACGATCACTATCTGACCAATCAGAATCGTTCTAATAATTTAACGCTTTGGCATTGGCTATGCACTGGCCAATCAGATCGTTTCCACATACATATATATCCACATACTTTTCTATTTTATATATATATATATAGATAGATTATTATTATTTAAAAGACGGTTATACATTATTTAATTAATTAATTTTAATGATTGTTGTTATTGTGGTTATGATTGTTGTTATGATTGTTGTTATTTTGGTTATTATTGTTGTTTTGGTTCTGATTTTCTCCGCAGTCCCATCTTCTGCAGCCTGTATGCTCATAATTGAAATATTGAGGTCCTTGGCAATCGGCGTGCTGCATTTCATCATCGTTCGAAGAGTGACATCTAGATATTAGATATACAACAAACAAACAAATAATTAATAATTAGTTTAATTAAAAAAACTATTAAAATATTTATTTTTTTACTTTATCCAATGCGAAGCATGGGGGAAAGTATTGTAATCGGTCTCGCGGCAAGCGCGACTTCAAAGGGTCCTCAGGTAAAGACTACGGAACCCATGGACTCAATTAAGGTCACAAATTGTAGTATTCAATTAGGTTGAATTTTAGCACGTGACGGTTTTGCCAAAAATTACCTGGGATCTCGCCGAGAGGCCAAAAAGCGCCATTTTTTTGGAGGTGCGTGGGGATGGATGGATGTATGTTATCGTTTTTTTCGTCCACGATTTTTTCCACACCGTTACACCGATTGAATTGAAATTAAAAACCTACCATTATTTTAACAAAATGAAGCGCTGATTAGTTTTTGGTACATATCGGTCCACAAACATTAGTACTTTATTTCAGTACTTTTTTAGTTTTTTCTAAATATCTTGAAAATGACTTAACCAATTTTGATGAAATTTAATATCCTAATTAAGTACCTTGGGGACCACAAAAAAGGTTAAATAAAGTTTTTAGTAAAATTATATTTTAAAGTACTTTACTCTAGAGTAAGATAGTACTTTTTTAAATTCTTTATTTAAAATTCATTAAAATTTATTCATTTATCGGTTTATTATAGTTCATTTAAGTCAGAATAGATAAGCTTCTTCAGCAATGGTTACCAATAATAACCGAAATGTCAAAAATCCAATGTAGAATTGTATCTGATTAATAATAAAGGAATATAAATATCAATATTTCAAATGAATTTGGATAAAGTTTAGCAACGATCCGTTGCAGTTTATTTCCAAAGTGAGACCTCTGATATTGAAGTCGATTCTTCTATGAGTTCAGCATACTGGATACCAATAATATACTTGTAATAGCTGCAAAGCCCGCCTTCGGCGACTCCTCTTGCTAGCCAGAGAGCTACGCCTCCTGGACCCCCACACTCCCGCATTCACCCTGAGCCCCACTACACTCATCACCTTCTAATTCCACCCCGGTACTCACCCTCCACACCCAGTTTTTGCATTTCTAGCCTTCTAGTGATCCACAGATTACACTGTTTGACAAAAAATTTCCCCGTAAACCTAATAATGAATTCCAGGAGAGTTTTATAGGCTGATTCTCATGAAATTTCCCGATTTTTTACATCCCGTCAGAGTTTTGAGATATTATCGGTCAAAACAAAGCGCCATAGATGATCTATGACCTGTCAAATACATCTATACTTAATAACTTTTAAGGAGTTCGGTGTTGGTTCTAGGTGAAACATTTTAATATAATAATAAAACTAAGATACGAGGTAGGTTTCATGAATAAAGAAATAAAACAAAATTGAGTTTTGAGTTCGATATATTTCGGGGGTTAACCCAAAATTACCTGGGTTGGAACGAAGAACTGAAGAAATGGTACGCTACTAGATATTTTCTAAATCTACACCTCAAAGTCATACATCTACACTTGGCCAAAATACTACACGCAGCGCAACTGGAAATTTTCGAGCGAGAAATTCGAGATGAAATAGTAGAATACAGGCATGAACTTATTAAAATTAAAAAAACTAACTTTTCTTCAAAATAAACATAATCCAAAAAAAAGACGTAAGTGCAAATAACAAAAATCTCACTCCTGTTCCCTTTCCACACTAGAGTGGTTAATCTAACGGACATCCATTTCGATCCCAATGAAATGGACATTCTAAACAAAGGACTAAAATATTCCCCAAATCAAAATTTGACTCCCAAATTAATACATTCCCTAGTCATTGACACTGAAATTGCCGTAAGAGATCAACCAACCCCAATCAAAACAGAAATAGCTATAACAATTCATAAACTAACTAAAAGGGAATCTCAAACCCCTAAAGTTAATCACCAAGAGAAAAACAATAATCCAGGACATCAAAACCAAAATTAATTCCAACAACCTCATATCAACTAAAGCAGATAAAGGACAGGCCATCACCATCTGGAAGAGAGAAGAATTATCGAAAAAGTCGAAGAATTTATTTCTACAAGTGGTGCTCAACTTTTACCTTCCGATCCGACTCCAAAATTTCAGAAACAAATAATTAATACATTAAATAAATCCTCCAACTACCTCCCTAAAAATCAAAACTTGTATTCCCTCAGAATAATGAATCCACATGCACCCATCTCTTATGGTCTTCCCAAACTACATAAAATTGACCACCCCATTAGACCAGTAGTATCTTATATCAATGCCCCTTCAAGTAATATAAATGAAAATATCTTTAATAATATCTTTAAAAGATATATTTACTTCTAAATTCTCTATTAAAAATTCCCTAGAACTTACACAGGCTTTAGAACATATAAATATTCAAAATTCCTACAAACTCATTTCGTTCGACGTTAAAAATCTTTTCCCTGATCCCGCTTTCGGACTTAAAAATAATATTAGATGAACTTATTAACTTAAATATTACAGACCCATCTCGAATTACTAGACCTATGCCTAAACCAAAATTATTTTCTTCTTTAATAATAACTACTATAAACCACAAAAAGGATTAGCCATGGAAAATTCCCTTAGCCCCTTGCTTGTGAAATTTATATGTCTCATTTAGAACAAACCATTCTTAGCCCAACCAACCACTATTTCAAAGATATTGTGTTCTTAAGTGTAGATACGTAGACGATATTTTTGTCATATGGTCGGGCACTAAAAGACAAATTAATCTATTCCAACAATATCTTAATACTCTCCATGAAAATATACAATTTTACTTCTGAAATAGGTACAAATAATAATTTCGCTTTCTTGGACCTGAAATAACTATTTCACATCAAAAAGTACACTATGAAATATATAGAAAACCCACTTTCACGGACACAGCTTTCGCCCCTCTCATCTAATCACCCCATTAATACAAAATTTGCAGCATTCTATTCAATGATTCATAGACTCCTCAGTATACCTATGAATACTATAAATTTCAATCAAGAGCTTAACATCATTCAGAATATAGCCCTTGAATAATGGATACATATAACATTTCGACGAATAAACAAAATTTATAATAAAATCAAACGTAAATTCACTATCTCAATTACACTCATTAGAATCTGGAACCGAAAAATATATAGAAGAATACCCTTCATTTCTAATCATCTGACATCTCCATTAGCTTATACCCTTAGATCATATGGAATCTACCCTGCTTTATACAACAACAACAATTTAGGCTCTCAATTAATTAACAATAAAATAGACAAAATTGATAAATTAGACAAATCAGGAGTGTATAAATTAACTTGTCAAGATTGCGACGTTTATATTGGGCAGACAGGTCGCGCTTTCAAAATACATTACTCCGAGCATGTAAGAGCCCTTAACCACCTCAACAAATCCGATAACATTAATTTAGATTCGACCTCAGCCTTTGCAATTCACTTACATGAATCTAACCATTCAATCCTCAATAATAACCCTATCCCCATTCATTTCGAAAGAAAGGCCTTAAATTGGACCTCCTGGAATCCACCGAGATAAAAATAGCCCTCTCTAATAATTCAAATATTTTAAATAATCAATTGGAAGTGTATAAAAATACAATTATTGATTATATGTTATAATAAATTAAATAAACATTCCTTTCTATTGTTTGCACATTATACTGGGGTAATTGCACTCCTTATATACCTTTTAAGTTGTACCTTCTCAGGTACCTGTCCATTCATTATTAATAGCAGGTATAGATAGATCCCTTTCACCCAGCTCAAATCTCAATAGAAAATATTAATTCCTTAGAACAACTACCCCCCTCTTCCCCTACATTCCCCCACCACATACATTTTTAAAATTTTTTTAAAAATTCTTACTTGTAAAACTATTTTTCCAATATGTAATCAGTTTTCTTAGACTCCTGATGATGGGCTAACCCCCGAAATATATCGAACTCAAAACTCAATTTTGTTTTATTTCTTTATTGTGAAACCTATCTCGTATCTTAGTTTTATTATTATACATCTATACTTATATTGTTTTATGGTATCAATCTAGAAAGAAAAAATTCTACTATGTCTCAGTTATTTTTATCTTTATTTCAACCAATGTTGTTCTAACCAATTGAGTACTTTGAAAAAGTCTCGAGAGAGACGAAACTGTTGTACAAAAATTGAAGAAGACCTTCAATAAAAAAACTTTGTCCAATAAACTTTGAATTTTTAATCTACTAACTATAATGGACATTAATCAACATAATTGTATACATATTCTGTGGACACCTAGAAGGCTAGAAATGTAAAAACTAGGTTAAATTTGGTAAAAGGGTCTAGATTTTCATTTTTTAACCCTCCTTCCCATTTTGGGTGGTTATTTTCAAATTTGGTAAATACAAACGTTTGACTGTTTGTCAACTTAACAAAGTGTTAACAAATCTCATAAAACCGGCCCTTAACTATACGTAGGATGATAGTAGGGGCAGTAGAATTTGGGTTTACCTGAGATAGTTGCGACAGTCGCCAATGATGGGCACCTGCTGGCCCTGTCGGTGACAGTGCATGACATCATCAGGGGGGGTCGACTGCGTGATCTGCGAGCAATCCACCTCGTTCTTGTTGCAATTGGGACCCCAGGTCACCTCGCCAGCCACCAGCCCAAACACCCACAAACACACAACCACCTACACAACAAACATTATATACTCTACCAGCTGTCTGGTGGGGCTAGTTATATAGTCCAGTCAAATTGTGATCAATTGGGCCCCTAAAGGGAGAGTTTTGGGGTAGTTCTGATTTTTTGCATATACCGGGTGAGTTTTTTTTTTTCTTGAGACAGTCTTATAACTCAAAAACAGTGCATTATATGAAAAAGTTTCAAATAAAAGTTTATTTATATCAGGGGGAAAACTAAACTAATATATAATTGTTTGTCGACCTAGAACAAGCTTTCAAGGGTATTTCAAGGTCAAGTTCTGTTTTTTTAAATGGAAACCTATAAGGTTCTGTACAGATTCTGAATCTACAAAAAAAACTGAACACCTTTCATATGAACTATTTTTTTATACGACATCAAATAAAAACAAAAATTAAATCAATTAGATCTTAAAAAAATTCTAATAATTATTTTTAACAATTATTCAACTTAATTATCAAACAATAATGATCAAAAATTTAATTATTAAATAAATAATTTAATCATTTTGCGACATTTTGCTGTGACATTCTAGAGTGTATCGCAAGTCTTCTGGATGAATTCCAGTTCCAATTTCGATTTTTTTGGCCAGTTTCAGTTCCTTCGTAGCCTTTACATTTCTTTTACTTTATCCAATGCGAAGCATGGGAGGAAGTATTGTAATGGGTCTCGCGGCAAGCGTGACTTCAAAGGGTCCTCAGGTAAAGACTACGGAACCCATAGACTCAATTAAGGTCACAAATTGAAGTATTCAATGAGATTGAATTTTAGCACGTGACGGTTTTGCCAAAAATTACCTGGAATCTCGTCGAGAGCCATTTTTTTTGGAAGTGCGTGCGGATGTATGTATGTATGTGTGTGTGTGTGTGTGTATCGTTTTTTTCGTCCACGATTTTTTCCACACCTTTGCGCTGATTGAAATGAAATTGAAAACCTACCATTATTTTAACAAAATGAAGCGCTGATTAGTTTTTGGTACATATCGGTCCACAAACATTAGTACTTTATTTCAGTACTTTTTTAGTTTTTTCTAAATATCTTGAAAATGACTTAACCAATTTTGATGAAATTTAAAATCCTAATTAAGTACCTTGGGGACCACAAAAAAGGTTAAATAAAGTTTTTAGTAAAATTATATTTTTAAAGTACTTTACTCAAGAACATATTAATATTTCAAATGAATTTGGATAAAGTTTAGCAACGATCCGTTGCAGTTTTATTTTTTTAACATATTTGCAACACAATAAAATGAAGCTTGCAAGGGGTGTATTCCTATCAGGAAAACGCTCTGCATTCATTTCAATGGCATCCCCATAATAAACACTTCTTCACCATAAATTAAGACCATTTCAATTCTGTCTTCAACAAAAATACTCCATTTTTATTATGGTAATACAATATAACTATCTACTGGATTGATCATGAGAAATAAACTTTTTTAAGCCCAAGAATTTTAACTAGTTCTATTAAGTAGAAAATAATCGCTTAAATCTGTGTATAATAAAGTTTTAATATCATTATAAATACTTATTTTCATTAAAATTTAGGGAACGCGGTGTTGGTTTATAGTGAAACATTGTTAAAATTAAATTAGGTTGTAGTTGGTGGTGTTTTCACAAGGAGAAAAAATTAAAATACAAAGATTTTTTTATATATTTCGAGCTCTTAACTCATCGAACGGAGAACGTTGACTCAAGATAACATGATATTTTGGAAGTATAATTTATTTTAACTTTAATATGATTGTGATCAGTTATTTATGACATAGTGCAAATATGAAAGAATTATCAGAAGCACGGGATGGCTTTTAGAAGCCGAAAGAACAGATGTAGGGGGACAAGAGGGCTCGAATAAGAGAAAGATTATTTATACTTGGAAGTTGCCGAAAATTCGCGTATGCGTTAGCAAAGGAGGGCAACAAACTATGGAATGCAATGAGGGTACATAGTGAAAATTGCATCTCTTATTTTCTATTTAAAAAATAAATAAAAATTAAAAATAAACCCACCATACACTCTCATCGCACTCTAATTCAAATTAAATATCATTGATTAAGACGTCAACTATTGGTGAAGTTTTGATGAAACTGTTTGATTGTTCAAGATGTTTTGATTATGGTGTATGGCCTTTTTAATTTCAGCTGACTCCAATAAATCAATTTCCTACTTTGGAATGAAATGTAAAGGGAGAGTTGGTCGATGAAGGTGAATGGTTGTGATCAAACAATGCCCCCCGAGAGGGGGGCTCTAGTTATACCTCGGCTTTTGCAGATCATTTGTTTGACGACAACCATTCACCTTCATCGACCAACCCTCCCTTTACATTTCATTTCCAAAAAGTAGTAAATTGGATTTATTGGAGTCAGCTGAAATTAAAAAGGCCATACACTCTAATCAAAACATCTTGAACAATCAAACAGACATCAAAACTTCACCAATAATTGACATCTTAATCAATGATATTTAATTTGAATTAGAGTGCGATGAGAGTGTATGGTGGGTTTATATTTATTTTTTTAATTTTTATTTTTATTTTTATTTTTTAAATAGAAAATAAGAGATGCAATTTTCGCTATGTACCCTCATTGCATTCCATAGTTTATTGCCCTCCTTTATAACACATACATAATTTTCGGCAACTTCCAAGTATAAATATCTTTTCTTTATTCGAGCCCTTTGTCCCCCTACATCTGTTCTTTCAGCGTCTAAAGCCATCCCATCCTTCTGATAATTCTTTCATATTTACACTATGTCATAAATAACTGTCCATCATATTAAAATTAAAATAAATTCTGCTTCAAATATCATGTTATCTTTAGTCAATGTTCTCCTGACGATGAGTTAAGAGCTCGAAATATATAGAGTAAACTAAAAAATCTTTGTATTTTAATTTTTCTCTCTAGAAACACTCTACCAACTCCAACCTAATTTAACTATTTTCATTGTTGTGACTTTTAAATTTATTAATTATTTATTTAATAATTAATTGTTTGATCATTATTAATTGATAATTAAGTTAAATAATTGTTAAAAATAATTATTAAGATTTTTTTGAGATCTAATTGATTTAATATTTTGTTTATTTGATGTCGTATAAAAAATAGTTCTTATAAAAGTTGTTCAGTTTTTTTTTTTGTAGTTTAAGTAGACGTATAGAAAAATATAGGTTTCCATTTAAAAACAGAACTTGACATTGAAATACCCTTGAAATCTTATTCTAGGTCGACAAACAATAGCATAGTTTAGTTTCCCACCTGATATAAATAAAATTTTATTTGAAACTTTTTTCCATATAATGCACTGTTTTTGAGTTATAAGACTGACTCAAGATAAAAAAAAAACTCGCCCGGTATTTGTTTATTGGGACGGTCAAAAAATCAGAACTACCCCAAAACTTTCTTGATAAAAACACAATTTGACTGGACTAATATAACAAATAATAAATCCATTAATATAATAAATATTCTACTTACACTTGTAACGAAGAAAATTTTCATTTTTGATTTTTGTTTTTTTTTTGTCAGCGAATAGAGCTTCTCTACTTTATATACTTTTCCTTACAGCAACAACACACTTCACACATTATATTATTATTGTTATTATTAGTAGTTTTTTTTCCCCTACTTAAAATATAAAAAAAATAATAATTAATCTTATCATATAGAGAGAGAAAATACCTGTAAGTGTTTTCCTGTATTATCTAATATCAATTAATTAAATATTTGCAAAAATAAATAAATAAATAAACTTATTATGAAAGGTTAAGAATATTTTTTTTTTTTAATTTTAATCAAAATAAAAAATATTCAAGTAGATGGAGATTAAATGACAAAGAGAGACAAGAGAGCTGTTTCTAGGCACGTGCCTATCAGGCATTTGATTAGGTAAACTGGACAAGAAATTCAGAAGAAAAAGTGAAAACTTTTTCGTGACTCGGTATGGCACCTACCAATTTTATAGATAGTCCCGAAAAGTGTGAGCTTTCGTAGCCAAATAATATTAGATCTGCACCTACGAATAAATTAAAATATCTTATCTTATTTTAAGATACTATATGAGCAATTCTTGTATAGATTTATTAATTAATTAAATCTTTATTACCTATATATTACGATTTTAACAGGAAATGATTCCCGGTAAAGATTTTATTGCTGGAATACCTTTATTAGTACTCCAATATTACTACCCTAAGTATCCCCCATGAGTTCAAGGAACTGGAACTCTCTCCCAGCCTCCATCTTTCCCAGCACTTATAATCTTCAAACCTTCAAAACAAGGGTACTAGACACCTACGTCTACACCCTCTCACTTAATCAACTTTCCCTTCTCTTCGGTAATGCAAGGGTCTTTCGAGATCCATAGGGGCTGCATCTTTACTGGTGCACCCCTTCTTGCATTCGAATTGCATTGAAAAAAAAAAATTGGTACTCCAATATTACTACCCTAAGTTTTCTCCCAAATCTGTGTTATGGAAATTTTTCTACGCGCCTCAAAATGAGAAAATTTTGGAGTTTTTTCAGTTTTTCTTGAATAACTCTAAAACGGCTTATCAAATCAAAAAGATATCTATTAGATAAATTAAAGCTCTTTAAATTACGCGTAAAATGATAACAATTTCATCTATTTAGATTAAGTAGAAACAGGTATTAGCGCCTGTCAAAAAACAGCCCCCGGGATCACTTTTGAATATCCCTAAAAATTCATTCTTTTTCTCGATTTTTGCCCACCATGAAGGAGCACGTTTTCGACAAAGATCACTCTATACAATTTTAAACTAGATTAAATTTGCTACAATTTAAACAAAGGTTCATCTTAATTGGATAATGGTAACCCGTGCCGCAATGAGGTTCAAGCCGCTGACCATCAGTGATGAAGACCAAATCTTCGAAACTATAGTCTCAAACAAATAAATAATATATATACAGATATATCATCTCGATATATATATGTGTGTATGTTTATTTGCATCAAGCAGAGGACAACCCCTTTGTTTCTCTTTGTGGTTCAAGCTCTGTAGTTTTTTGCAAAATATCGCAGTTTTTCCTTCATATTAAGAAAAAATAAAAAACCGACTTCAAAACTAAATGCAACAAATAAAATACACTAAAAGGTATAAAATAATTATTATCTTATTTAGTTACAACTAAACGACGAAATATTAACATGAAATTACTTTTTAAAGTCGGTGCCAAACAAACTATACTTATAAGCGAGCATACCCTCCAAACGTACTAAGTAAGATCCGTCGAGTGCCATTCATAAAATGTATAGTTTGTTTGGCACCGACTTCAAAAAGTAATTTCATGTTAATATTTCGTCGTTTAGTTGTAACTAAATAAGATAATAATTATTTTATACCTTTTAGTGTATTTTATTTGTTGCATTTAATTTTTTAAGTCGGTTTTTATTTTTTCTTAAAAATTATTTTTTGAAGGAAAAACTGCTATTTTTTGCAAAAAATTCAAAACTTCAACCTCATTCCGCCACAGGTTACCATTATCCAATTAAGATAAAACTTTATTTAAATTGTAGCAAATTTAATCTAATTTAATGTATAGAGTGGTCTTTGTCGAAAACGTGCTCCTTCATGGTCAAAATAAGGAAAAATCGAGAAAAGTGAGTTTTAGGATATTCAAAAGTTATCCCGGGACCTTGTTTTGACAAGCCCTAATTCCGGTTCAAATGAATCTAAATAGAATATATTTTTATCATTTTACGAGTAATATGCCGTTTTAGAGTTATTCAAGAAAAACTGAAAAAACTCCGAAATTTTCTCATTTTGAGGCGCTGTGAAAAATTTCACAACACAGATTTGGGAGAAAATTTAGGTAGTAATATTGGAGTACCAAAAAGGTATTCCAGTAATAAAATCTGCTGAGAAGCACCCCCATACCCAACCAAAAAGCAAAGCAGATATAATAAATAAATAAAAATAATAATTATAAAAAAAAAAAAACATTAATTCAACACTTTAATTTCAGTAAAGCCCAATTCCCCTTGAACATAAGTTTCATTTACCCCCCCCCCCACCCCCTCGCAACGTTCTCAAATTAATTTCAAAAATGCAACATGTAATCTAGGAATATAATCATATTTAAAATCTCTAAATTTTTTATCATAATAATTTGTGCAAATTTCTATCCCAACAACTATTTAATTTAGAAAAAAATAAGCACTTAACCATTGTATTTATTACTTGTTATACTACCAATTCAATTGACGTCCGAAAATTTCCCTTATATTTTCAGTCAAATATAAATACTTCAAATTTCATATAAAATAATATATTATTGTTTGCATGAATTTTAGTTATGAAAATTAAACAAGAATTTTGTATTTTATTTTTGTAAAATCAATACCAAAAGTGAAATTATAATTGCAATAGTAGCTATATGTTATAATATATGCGTTTTCGATAATGTGTATTATTATTAATAGGAAAATGTGTATGTAAAATTATGCAAACGAAATTATTATATATGATTATGTCTCGATATATAATTTATACAGAGACATAGACAGCTGTTTAGCGAGAACAGGGGGCACCACGAGAAGGCAGCTGTCACCACCCCCCACATGGATAGATAAATAAATAATAATTAAACGGAGTATTTTTTGAACGCATATTACATAATAGAATGATGATTTTAAAATTTAAAATATTTTCTTTATTTTTAAATGTATAAAACACTCAGAAATACAATTCGAAATTTGAAAATGGTAAAAATAATGAAAATTTCAAGTAAAGACGTGTTTTGAAACAAATAGGAGACATTTTATTTGTAGCAAAATACGTCTAGGCTTGAGATAAGTAATTGTTAAAAGACCTTTTACGAAACAAATACCAGTACAATGTCTCCGATACTGCAATTTGTTTCGGATCAAAGTCTTGAGCATTCGACATTTGTTATTGAAATTTTATGAAATATTTGTATTTAAGAAACAAATATAAAAAATTTGTAGATCTGAGTATGATGAGAGAATATTCGATATTAACTTATGTAGTTTTAGATCCGTAAAAGAAAATAATTAGATTGAAGTTTAGAGGGGAATATTTAATTATAAGGGGATTATTTTTAAAATCAAAACTGAAATCTTATTATCTATCCATGTGAAATAATTTTATTAGACTGAAAATATATAAAGTCTCAAAACAGTATCTCGAATTAAATATAGAAAAAAGAAAAGAATTTCAAAATTACATATAGGTAATTTATAATTTTAATTAATTTATTTTATCTCTAAAAAATTATTTCATCTAAAAATTAGTATAAGTAGGGCGAGCACCTACCTGAAAAAAGAAAAAAATACTATTAGTAAAATAATATAGTGAACTAAATTTATAGAAAAATTCGAAATAAAATTAATTTTAATGTAATATTTATTTATTTTAATTGAAGATTATTTTATTTAAAAAACTCGAAAAAAGTACTTGAAAAATTTAGAGTATTAATTAATTATTTAATTTTAAGAATAGAAAAATATATGTTACCTTAACGGCCAACGTCTCGAGCCTCGATCTGGAAGACTCTGGCCCCATGGGAACACACTATTCCACTCGCGCACAAGTAAAAATATACTCGCAAAACACTTCGATTTCCGAGGAATAAGGATTTGGGAAAATAGGGATCGAAATAGGTTAGGATTAGGGATTGGACATGAGCTCACGTGGGCAGGGATGCTAGGCCCTGAAGTAGGTATGTACTTTTTTATCTAAAAGAACAAAAAAGTACACACCTACCCGTTACCCAAAGATAAAGAATTTGATTTTCCATAAAATAAAAAAATCAAACACTTAATCTTGACTGTTAGTATAAGTAGGGCGAGCACCTACCTGAAAAAATAAAAAAAATACTATTAGTAAAATAATATACTGAAATAAATTTATAGAAATATTCGAAATAAAATTAATTTTAATGTAATATTTATTTATTTTAATTGAAGTTTATTTTAGTTAAAAAACTCGAAAAAAGTACTTGAAAAATTTAGAGTATTTCTTAATTATTTTAATTTTAAGAATAGAAAAATATATGTTACCTTAACGGCCAACGTCTCGAGCCTCGATCTGGAAGACTCTGGCCCCATGGGAACACACTATTCCACTCGCGCACAAGTAAAAATATACTCGTGAAACACTTCGATTTCCGAGGAATAAGGATTTGGGAAAATAGGGATCGAAATAGGTTAGGATTAGGGATTGGACATGAGCTCACGTGGGCAGGGATGCTAGGCCCTGAAGTAGGTATGTACTTTTTTATCTAAAAGAACAAAAAAGTACACACCTACCCGTTACCCAAAGATAAAGAATTTGATTTTCCATAAAACAAAAAAATCAAACACCTAATCTTGACTGTTAGTATAAGTAGGGCGAGCACCTACCTGAAAAAATAAAAAAATAAATACTATTAGTAAAATAATATAGTGACCTAAATTTATAGAAAAATTCGAAATAAAATTAATTTTAATGTAATATTTATTTATTTTAATTGAAGTTTATTTTAGTTAAAAAACTCGAAAAAAGTACTTGAAAAATTTAGAGTATTTCTTAATTATTTTAATTTTAAGAATAGAAAAATATATGTTACCTTAACGGCCAACGTCTCGAGCCTCGATCTGGAAGACTCTGGCCCCATGGGAACACACTATTCCACTCGCGCACAAGTAAAAATATACTCGCGAAACACTTCGATTTCCGAGGAATAAGGATTTGGGAAAATAGGGATCGAAGTAGGTTAGGATTAGGGATTGGACATGAGCTCACGTGGGCAGGGATGCTAGGCTCCTGAAGTAGGTATGTACTTTTTTATCTAAAAGAACAAAAAAGTACACACCTACCCGTTACCCAAAGATAAAGAATTTGATTTTCCATAAAATAAAAAAATCAAACACTTAATCTTGACTGTTAGTATAAGTAGGGCGAGCACCTACCTGAAAAAATAAAAAAAATACTATTAGTAAAATAATATAGTGAACTAAATTTATAGAAATATTCGAAATAAAATTAATTTTAATGTAATATTTATTTATTTTAATTGAAGTTTATTTTAGTTAAAAAACTCGAAAAAAGTACTTGAAAAATTTAGAGTATTTCTTAATTATTTTAATTTTAAGAATAGAAAAATATATGTTACCTTACCGGGGAACGTCTGGAGCCTCGATCTGGAAGACTCTGGCCCCATGGGAACACACTATTCCACTCGCGCACAAGTAAAAATATACTCGGGAAACACTTCGATTTCCGAGGAATAAGGATTTGGGAAAATAGGGATCGAAGTAGGTTAGGATTAGGGATTGGACATGAGCTCACGTGGGCAGGGATGCTAGGCCCTGAAGTAGGTATGTACTTTTTTATCTAAAAGAACAAAAAAGTACACACCTACCCGTTACCCAAAGATAAAGAATTTGATTTTCCATAAAACAAAAAAATCAAACACTTAATCTTGACTGTTAGTATAAGTAGGGCGAGCACCTACCTGAAAAAAGAAAAAAAATACTATTAGTAAAATAATATAGTGAACTAAATTTATAGAAAAATTGGAAATAAAATTAATTTTAATGTAATATTTATTCATTTTAATTGAAGATTATTTTATTTAAAAAACTCGAAAAAAGTACTTGAAAAATTTAGAGTATTTTTTAATTATTTAATTTTAAGAATAGAAAAATATATGTTACCTTAACGGCCAACGTCTCGAGCCTCGATCTGGAAGACTCTGACCCCATGGGAACACACTATTCCACTCGCGCACAAGTAAAAATATACTCGGGAAAGATTTCGATCTACCAGTTACGCAGATATTAATATTTTATTCAGGATCTCAAATTAATTTCAAAAATGCATTGTGTAATCTTGAAATGGAATCATATTTTAAATCTCCAAATTTTTTTTTCATAATAATTTAAGCGAATTTTTATCTCAACAACCATTTAATTTAGAAAAATTCTTCACTTAGCCGTTGAATTTATTACTTACTAAATTATTATACTAGGAATTATTAGAGACAATGACGTCGAAAATTTTCCCTCATATTTTCAGTCGAATATAAATATTTCAAATTACACATATAATTTTATTTACATTTTTTCAAGCAAATGGCCAACTACTGGTACATGGCCAACTACTGGTGCTTTTACCTTAATATATTATTTGCATAAATTTTAAATGAATTTTAGTTATTAAAATTTAAAAGAATTTTTTTATTAATATTTTTTGTAAAATCCATAAACTTATAACTCATACTATAAAAAAGAGAAATTATAATTGTATACTTATGATTTCGAAATTGATTATTATCATTAATAGCAATGTATAGGGTATAAAAACATTATGCAAATGTAATTATTATATATGATTATGTCTCGATATATAATTTATACCAGAGACATAGACAGCTGTTTAGCGAAAAACAGAGGGCACCACGAGAAGGCACCTGTCGCCACCCCCACATGGATAGATAAATAAATAATAATTAAACGGAGATCGTTAATATAATTTTGATCGCAAATTACAAAATATACTAATAGAGTGATACTTTTAAATATTTCCTTTATTTACAAATGTATAAATCACTTGGAAATACAATTTGAAATTTTAAAGTCGAAAATAATGAAAATATCAAGCCTAGACATGTTTTGGAACAAATAGGAGACATTGTATTTGTACCAAAATACGTCTACACTTGAGATAAGTAATTGTTAAAAAGACCTTTTCCGAATCAAATACCAGTACAATGTCTCCAATACTGCAATTTGTTTCGAATCAAAGTCTTAAAACATTAGAAATTTTGTATAAAAATTTTGTCAAGTATTTGTATTTAAAATACAAATATAAAAAATTTGTAGATCTGAATATGATGAGAGAAAGTTCGTTATTGACTCATGCATTAAATCAGAAACAGAAAAATAATTAGATTGAAGTTTAGAGGCGATTATTTTTAAAAGTGAATTATTTTGAAGGTTATTTTTTTTAACCGAAATTGAAATTATATTATCTATCCATGTGAAATAATTTTATTAGACTGAAAATATAAAGGCGATATTGTTTCAAACCAATATCTCATATTTAATTTAGAAAAAAGTAATAATTTTAATTTTTTTATTTATTTCTACTTAATCATTTAATTTTAATGTTAGTATTAGTAGGACGAGCACCTACCTGGAAAAAGAAAAAAATTATATTAGAAAAATTGTATAGTGAACTTATGAGATTTTTATAGAAATATTCCAATAAAATTATATTTATTTATTTTATTTGATCGTTTTTTTTTTGAAAAATTCGAAAAAAGAATTGAAAAATTTAGAGTATTTCTTAATTATTTAAATATAAGAATGGAGTATTATAAAGATTTGTTACCTTAACAACCAAAGACTCATGTCTGGACCTGGAATACTCTGACCCCACAGGAACACTCTTCTTACACTCGCGCACAATTAAAAATATACTCGCGAAACATTTCGATTTCGGAGGGATAAGGATTTGTGAAAATAAGGATTGAATTTGGATAGGATATGGGAAAGGATATAAGCTCACGTGGGCAGGGACGCCAGTCTCCTGAACTAGATCTGTACATCTTTATTTTTAAGAATAAAGAAGTACACATCTACCCGTTACCCTAAGATAAAGTATTTGATTTTCAAGAAAATAAGAAAATTAAATACTTACTCTAAATGTTAATATTAGTATGACGAGCACCTACCTGAAAAAAGAAAAATATATTATTAGTAAAATAATATAGAGAATTTAAAGTAGTTTATATTCAAATATTTTAAAGAAAATTATATTTAACATATTATTTATTTAATTTGAAATTAAAAAAAAAAAAACGAAAAAATTACTTGAAAAATTTTGAGTATTTCTTACTTATATATGAATAGAGTATTATAAAGATATCTTACCTTTACTGAGAAAGTCGCCTGCTTGGACCTGGAATACTCTGGCCAGAAATGTTAATATTAGTAGGACGAGCACCTACCTGAAAAAGAAAAAAATTATTAGTAAATACATATAGTGAAGTGAAAGTATTTTTTTTTAATATTCGCAATAAAATTATATTTAATATATTATTTATATAATGGTTTTTTTTTATTTTTTGAAAAATTTATAAAAAAGTACTTGAAAAATTTATAGTATTTCTTACTTATATAATTAAAAGAATACAGTATTATAAAGATGTTACCTTTACAGCCAATGCCTCGTGTCTGAACCTGGAATACTGTGACCCCACAGGAACGGAACACACTTACGTACACTCCCGCACAAGTAAAAATATACTCGCGAAACACTTCGAAGGAATATGGATTTGTGAAAACACGGAATGAAGTTGGATAGGATTAGGGAAAGGATATAAGCTCACGTGGGCAGGGACGCCAGCCCCTGAAGTAGGTCTGTACATCTTTATTTATAAGAATAAAGAAGTACACAACTACCCGTTACCCAAAGATAAAGTATTTGATTTTCCATAAATGAAGAAAATCTAATACTTACTCTAAATGTTAATATTAGTAGGATGAGCACCTACCTGAAAAAAGAAAAAATATTATTAGTAAAAACATATAGGGAAGTGAAAGTATTTTTTATTCAAATATTCTAAAGAAAATTATATTTAACATATTATTTATTAAATTTGAAATTTTTTTTAAAAAATCGAAAAAATTACTTGAAAAATTTTGAGTATTTCTTACTTATATATGAATAGAGTATTATAAAGATATCTTACCTTTACAGAGAAAGTCTCCTGCTTGGACCTGGAATACTCTGGCCACAAATGTTAATATTAGTAAGACGAGCACCTACCTGAAAAAAGAAAAGAAATATTATTAGTAAAAACATATAGGGAAGTGAAAGTATTTTTTTAAAAAATATTCGGAATAAAATTATATTTAATATATTATTTATATAATGGTTTTTTTATTTTTTAAAAATTATAAAAAAAGTACTTGAAAAATTTATAGTAATTCTTACTTATATAATTATAAGAATAGAGTATTATAAAGATATGTTACCTTTACAGCCAATGTCTCGTGTCTGAACCTGGAATACTGTGACCCCACAGGAACGGAACACACTTACGTACACTCCCGCACAAGTAAATATATACTCGCGAAACACTTCGAAGGAATAAGTAATTGTGAAAACACGGATAGAAAACAGTTGGTTAGGATTAGGGATAGGACATGATTCTCTTAATATTTGGGCAGGGATGTCAGCCCCTGAAGTGGATCTGTATATCTTTATCTATAAGAACAATAGAAGTACCTACCTACCCGTTACCCAGATATTAATATTTTATTCACGTTCGCAAATTTAATAAATAAATTTATATTTAATGGCTTCTTGGATTCTATGCAGTTAATTAATATAAGGGATGAAGAGTTGTTTATTAGTGAGGGTTGGAGTCAGTTGAGAGGGTGGATGAAGGTGGAGAGGCTATATTGGAACACTCACAGTCGATGTTTCATTCGTCACTGCCTGACACATATTTACCATCTCCCTATCTTTCTCCCCCTTATATACCCCTCGCCAGGTTCCCATTGTCCCTAAATTCCCCCTCCTTACACTCACAGACGATATTTCACTAGTCACTGACTGACACATACTGACCATCTCCCTGTATCTCTCTCTCCTTATATAGCCCTCGCAACGTGGGACCCATTGTCCCTATCTCCCCCTCATTTACCCCTCCCTATCACCCCCTCACTGTCCCTATCTATCTCACTAAATTTTCACTTACCTCTACCAATTTTTTAGCCGTTTCTTTGGGTGTTAGTGAATACCATTCGACTTTTCACCTCACCCCTAACGATGAACTCAAAGTAAAATTCAAAATTGGTTACCATGAGTACTGGCCTTCCAAAAAATCGACATTCTGTAGATTTCCATATATTAAGAGCCTGTCAGTTAGAATTGATTCCTTGTTCAAAAAAACTGCAACGGATCGGAGCTAAACTTTATCCAAATTCATTTGAAATATTAATATGTTTATTCCTTTATTATTAATCAGATATCACTTGCAATTTGCTGTTCATGTTGAATTAGCGGTTGGTTCTCATCTATTACTTGAGGAATACACTCTATATTGATTTTGGACGTTTCGGTTTTTATTGGTAACCATTTCTGAAGACATGGAGGAATCGACTTAACACTCCGTCGGGCGCGGGGTCTGAAGTAACTGAGAACGGGCGCGGTGTATCAAAATGATCACTCTTAGAAAATTTGAGTTTTTAAGCTATATTTTTGAAGATTAATAATGTTATGAAACAATAAAAAAGAGTGAATTAGAAGGAAATTAAAAGAGATTAGGAGAAAATAATTATTAGAGCATGAAAAACGTGAAATAAAGTATGTATATTTAAATGAATAAACAAATGCCACATTTTTGCTTTACTCAATATAACTCATAATAATTTCTTACAAGGAAATAAGATAACACTAAAAACTAAATAATACAATATTCCAAAACGAATATAATTATAATTAGCATCAGTTAATTATTGTTATTGTTATCGTCCTGCCACTGTAAATTCTGCAAAAAATCGCTGCATTTTGAACAAAAAGTTTCAATATGCATCAAGGAAACTGAATCCTTGAATTTTTTACAATTATATTTAGTTAGTCTCTTTTTTGTAGTGCATACCATACACCTTTTTCTTTTTGTTCCACGTTGTTCATCTCGCATGTTGTCCTCTTCTACGTCATCAGTTAAATTTGTCGGTTTATACTTGCTGAGTCTCTGAACGATTTCATGATGTAATCCTAAAGTGTTTTCACTTCTTCTAACGATATGTGGTAAAACTAGCTCGTGGGACAATTTTTTCAAAAAGGTCCTTCTTCTGAAATTTTTTTCATGAGCGTTGTTGCTCAAGTAGATGACCATGAGAGTTGATTTCGCTCATATTAATCAGTGCAAAAAATATAACCATTGGCCAACGTCGCACGTTTCTTGCTACATTATAGGGTGCACATAATTTATCAGTAATGTCAACCCCTATTTTTGTCTGATTATAATATGTAATAATTGAAGGCTTTTTTATTCTCTATTTCATTATCACCGTGCAAGCTAGATGCCAAAATAACTTTTTTCCTTTTTTAGGAACGTATGAGACCAGCGTACATCCTTTCTTGAATCCGAAGATACTGCTATTCACGCCTCTTTTTTTATTTACAAATTCCGGAGGAAGTTCCCTTTTGTTTTTTTGTTTTTTACAGTTCCAACATATGAAAGATTTTTTCTCGCAATTTATCAATTAGAGGAAAACTGGTGAACCAATTGCCCGCAGTAATGTGCCTGCCTGATTTATAAAGGGGTTCACAAAGACGTAATACTATATCCTCGGGTTTATTGCTCACCCGAAATTGACCTTCAGGTTGCAATCCTGCGTATATTTCGAGGTTATAAACGTAAAATACCTTGGAATCAACAAGAGCAAAAATTTTAATCCCGTACTTATTTGGCTTGCTCGGTATATACTGACGGAAACTACATCCGTATCGCTACCATCTAAAAAATCTTCCGATAATTCGTCATTGTCCTCTTCTAAAAGCAATTGCCGTATCTCTTCAACATCCCTTCTCGTTGAATAAATCGTATGTTTTTGAGGATTTGGCCATAATTAGGTGCTGAAATTTATGTAAAACATAAAAAACACAATGGGAACCATCAACGGGCGCGGTGTATCCGTTTGAAATTTCTTCCAAAATAACGTCTAAATAATTTTATAACTAAATAATACGGATTTTATATATTCTAAAACAGTATTCGGTACTCACCAAAATATAAAAACAACAAAATTTAACAATATTGAATTATAACGGGAACGGGCGCCGTGTATCAGAATGATCAATCTTGACCTGGCTTGTCTCTCAGACGTCTGATCGAATACTAATTACTAGCGCTGTACAGCGGGATAAAAGTTAGGAAGCTACTATGACATACGCATTCATAAGTGCGAATTTAAAGATAGGGGGAAGAAAATAGGACCGCTGTATCAATTTGAACGGCCGCGCCCGACGGAGTGTTAAAATCGAAAATAACGATAGATTCTTATCTAATACTAGAGGAATAACCTTATTGCATTCCATTTTTGATCTTTTGACTATTAATGGCAACCTCTACTGATAACGTGGAAGAATCGACTTTAAAATCAATAAGACTAAATTCTTTTTGGTAAACAACTCAAGCTTGAATTGAAAATGAAAAAATAATGGAAATAGACAAAAAAGTGAAAATGTTTGTAAAAAATAAATCAAATGTCTTCAAATAAGAATAAAAATAAATCAACGAAAAATTCAATGTTCAGGTAAGTTGAATTGGTTACTTGCATAGACGGCGACTTTTGGATATTCGTGTGGAGGGCTTTTAAAAGGTGCAACAGAAAATTTAACAAATATTTCTATATGGGCCATATATTTTGGTGTATGTCGATTTTTTGATATTTCAAGAAATTTTTATTTATATTTTTATAATAGCTCACTAAATAGGAGCTTATATTAATAGCGGGAAAAGATTTTTATTTCTAGTATTGTTTGGTATGGTGTGGACGAGGGGTGAACCGCGACCAAATATTGTGTACACCTACTTCCACTTTCATTTCCTAGTAGAAGACATTATATGAAGGGGCATTATCTAATAAACTCCAAAATAATTCCAATTAATTCCAAAGACGGTGTACACCTAATTCCATTCGCGGTTTACCCCTCGGGTGTGGGTATGCCAAATCTAAGTTTGCGACCTCGAAAGTGTGGGGGACAAAAACCTCGAAATTTTCGGACTTTTTCCAGTTTTTCGGTTATAACTCGAAAACGGTCCATATTTTGTAAATAACTTCCTATAGTAAATTAAAGAGGATAAAATTGCGCGTCGATTAAAAAAAGAAATGCAAAATTGGTCCAGTAGTTCAATTTTTAATGGGGATTCAAAAAACAACCCCCCCAGGATCACTTTTGAATATCCCAAAAAACACGTACTTTTTTCGAATTTTTCCCATTTTGACCACGAATGAGCACGTTTTCGACAAAGACTACTCTATACATTTTTAAACTAGATTAAATTTTCTATAATTTAAACAAAGTTTCATCTTAATTGGATAATTGTAACCCGTGCCGCAATGAGGTTGAAGTTTTGAAAAATGACAATTTTTGCAAAAAAATCTCAGTTTTTCCTCATAAAATCAAAACCACTCATTCTAAAAACTTGATTTTTGTCTCATTCTCTAGTAAATTTTATTGCCTTGAACATTTACTTGGACTACTTTTTGATGAAAGTCTTAGATTTATATATCCAGCATTTTCCATGACTCTTCTGAGGATTCGGATCATATCTTGTCATGGAAAATGCTGGATATTATAAATCTAAGACTTTTATCAAAAAAGTAGTCCGAGTAAACGTTCAAGGCAATAAAATTTACTAGAGAATGAGACAAAAATCAAGTTTCTAGGATGAATGGTTTTCATTTTATGAAGAAAAAACTGAGATTTTTTGCAAAAGATTGCATTTTTTTCAAAACTTCAACCTCATTGCAGCACGGGTTACCATTATTCAATTAAAATGAAACTTTATTTAAATTGTAGCAAATTTAATCTAGTTTAAAAATGTATAGAGTGGTCTTTGTTGAAAACGTGCTCCTTCATGGTCAAAATGAGTATAATATAAAAAAAAGTACAAGTTTTTGGGTGATCCGGGGGGTCGAAAACATGGATTTTGCACTTGAGCCCGAACGGTTGGTCGGAGAAAAAACATAAATATTAAAATTTGTAGGAAATTTTATGAACATTTATTTTTAATAAGAATGTAATCTTATGAAAAGTTGATTGTTTTCGAGTTATAGGCAAAAAACCGCCAAAAAAAGGAAATTTTCATCTTTTTGTTGGATTTTATTTAATATTGCGTCACGGAATTTTGGTGGGAGACCTCATATTTGGACTCAGTGCAACAAAAAACATATATATGCATAAAATCAGAACTACTTCAAAATTTTCCCCATAAGGGACCATTTGATCACAATTTGACTGGACTATAAAGCATTAGATATTTAAAGACCTTTCAAAATGTCAACATGAAAGGGGAAAAATGCTTGGCTTATTAGAGTAAAAAAACAAAAACAAATAATTATTATAATAATATATATTTTAGTAGAATTAGGTTTAATCGTGTAAAAAAATTTTATATAAAAAAATGTTAGTTAATTTATGTAATAAAGTATTTAAGTTTATAAACTTGTTGAAGATTTAATTTAATAAAAAAAAAAATGTAGTAAAATTAAAAAACACAAATAATTTAAAATACAAAAAAAAATGAACAAATAATGGAAATAGTTGAAAAAAATGAAATGAAAATGTTTGTAAAAAATAAATCAAATGTCTTCAAATAAGAATAAGAATAAATCAACGAAAAATTCAATGTTCAGGTAAGTTGATTAAATTTTTCATTAAATTGACGGGTTGGTTTTGTCACAAATATAATAAAACAATAATTTTAATAACTAACTGCGAAAATCTTGAGAATTCTGAATAATAATGACATAAATGGGTAGATCAACTCTAACAAATCTATTACTATTTCAAGATGATATTTATAGGGCATTTGAATCCAAATGCCAGCTAGATGTCATATACACAGATTTTAGCAAGGCCTTTGATAAAGTCTCTATCGCCTTATTAATTTCTAAACTAAAAGCACTTGGTGTTTTCGGCCACATGCTTGATTGGTTTCAAAGTTACCTAAGTGATAGAAGCTTATCTGTAAAAGTCAAATTTAGTTACTCTTATTCATTTACTGCCTCGTCCGGGGTCCCCCAGGGATCTCATCTCGGACCGCTTCTGTTTATATTATTCATAAATGACATCGCTGACATTTTTGAAAACGTCTATTTTCAAATATTCGCAGATGATTTAAAGATATATAAAGTGGTAACTTGTTCCAAAGATGTAGAAATCTTACAAAGTAGCTTAGACGATCTATATTCCTGGACCAAATTGAATCAATTAAATCTAAATATCTCGAAGTGCAAATCGATGACATTCTCTCGTTGCACTTCACCCATTGCTGTGGAATATTGTATTGATCATCAACCCATAATATCAGTATATGAAACCAAAGATTTAGGAGTAATCTTTGATACTGGGCTAAAATTCAATTCACATATAAATGCCATATCATCCAGTGCACTTAGAACACTGGGATTCATAATTAGAAACTCCAAATCATTCAATATATATACAGTCAAAACTCTTTATTGTTCCATGGTTAGATCAGTCTTAGAATATGTTTCTCCCATCTGGTCCCCCCATTATAATACACACAAAAATACCTTAGAATCTATACAAAAGAAATTTCTTAGATACATAAACTACAAACTTGGCTTTTCATTTGATGAAATCAATTACAGTACTATTTTAAATCAATTAAATCTATCAACACTTGAGGCTAGAAGAGATACCAATGACCTGCTTTTGTTGTTTAAAATTCTGAATAATTATATAAGTTCCCCTGACCTGATCAGCAGAATCAACTTTCATGTTCCTTCCGTACATACCAGAAGCCATCAACTCTTCCATATCAACTTTGCAAGTAACAACTACTTATATCATTCTCCCCTAATTAGACTACACAGAAATGGAAATCTATTGGAACAACAGAACATCGACATATTTAACACCAAAATGAACAATATCAGGAAGTTGCAGTTTCCCTATAAATAATCCCAATTTTATAAACATGACCATTATATTAAATTAATATACAACTTATATAGCATATAACTTTTATGTTCTTTATATATAATTATTGTATTTTTTTTGTTTTATACTTTTTCTTATTAGACACTTGGATTTATCAAGATTCCAGATAAATAATCTTTCTTTTAGGTTAAAAATAAAATGAGAGAGAGTCTTTATTTTTATTTTATTTTATTTTATTTTTAACCTAAAATAAAAACAATTCTGTTACCATCGACAGTGAAATCTTTTATTCAACTAATAATAATCTTTCTTTTTACATATACATTACACATTCTTTTTACATATAATTTCTTATAAATTTCTTATAATTTCTTATAAATATGACTTTTTTTTTATTTTGAGTCACGTAATGTTATGTATATATATGTGGATTTTATTTAGTCTTTAAGTGTTAATTATATATATTAGATTTATATTTAGAATTATTGTATATATAAAAAATCTTTATGTTCTTTATATGTATTCCTGGATTTATAGTTTAAAATTATTGTACATACATATAATCTTTGTTCTTTATATATTCTTTATATGTATTACCCACTTGAATTTATATGTAAAAAAGAAAAAAAATATTGTATATATATAGTGTAAAAGGACTTTAGTCCGTGTAATAATAATAAATAAATAAATAAATAAATAAAATTAGTACACAGTGTTGGCAGGCCACTCATGAACATATTCAATAATAAGACTCATCTTGAAAAACTTGATAAAATGGGGGTTGTTTATGAGGTGGTTTGTGATTCATGTAAAAAAGATAAAAAAACACACAAATATATAGGTGAGACTTCAAGACATTTGAGACAAAGAATTAAAGAACATATTTCATCGATTAATGGAAATAAATTGGTCTCCGCGTTATCCATTGACTATGCTATTGACAACGAGCATAGTTTCAATTTTGAAGGAGTTAAGATACTAGATTATGAGAAAAATTGGACCAAGAGAAAAATAAAAGAATCTCTTTATATATTGAAGGATATCGATAATTGTGTAAATTTCAAAATGGATTCTGAAAACATATCAGAATGTTATAGTCTAATTGTGTCATTGTTGTAAAAATATTGATTTGATTTGGTGTGTTGATTAAACAAGTATTGATTTTATAAGAAAAATGTAATAGGAAGATGTGTGTTTTTTGATATTTCATTAATAAAAAATTAAAAATAAAGAATGAATTTATCTTATAATGTGTTTCTAGAATGGATTATTTATAATGGGTTTTTTAATTGTATAATAATTGACGATGCAATGAGATAATTAGAAAAAAATAAAATTGAAAATAGTATTTAATATAATCATTAATTCAAAATAGTTTCTAGTTCAGTGATAAACGTTTTTATAAATTGTTGCTATATATATGTATGTGTGTGATTGTAATGAATTGTGTGATGTATCTATATTGAAGATTTAAGAATGAATGTTTCATGTGAAATGACAAATTCCGGTTCTTGAACGAGATGTATGTATGATTTCAAATTATTGTAAAAAAAAAAAAATTTGTGTTATATAATTCTCTATAAAAAGAAAAATGTAAATAAGTGTTTCATTTCAATTTTTAGAACTACTGAGGATGGTCGACCAGTGGTGACCGAAACTGTATAGTTATCAATTAAATAATTCTAATAGTTATTAAAATTATTGTTTTATTATATTTGTGACAAAACCAACCCTTCAATTTAATGAAAAATTTAAATCAAGTCACTTAAGTTCTGGAAGAAATTTAATAAAGTTGATTAAAGTTTAGTTTAGTTTTTCTAAATTTATTATACCTATACTTAATTCATTTGTAAGCCCTCTTTTTGGTCCCCCCCCTCCCCCCGGAAAAAACCTTAAACTTCAAAGAAATGAGCTGACGTGGTCTGATGTGGCCATCCACTTGACTTTACCATACAACCTGGACCCTAAAATTATTTATAATCATGTAGGGGGGGTTAGTTTTTGCATTTTTATACTTCTGGGGTCCCACTGATTAGGTATACAAAATTTGGTTGAGTTTAGTAAATGGCTAAGATTTTCATTTTTTGACCCCTTCACTCACCCACACACACACATTTTTGGGAGGTTAGTTTTTGCATTTTTAGATTTCTGGGAGTCCACAATATATACAAAATTTGGTTGAATTTGCTCATATGGCCTAGATTTTTAATTTTTAACCCCCCCCCTCCCCCCCCCCCCACACACCCCTTAATTTTGGGTCGCAAAATCCAATCAGCTCTTAATCTAAATGGACCAAAGCTACGTGTGAAATGTGGTTTTGGTATTCACACTAGTTTTTGAGCTTGCTCGTCCACAAAAATTTGGTAACACACAGACAAACTAACAGACTAACAGACATTTTGAAAAAACAATTATTATCTTTATTTTCGATTTTAAAATTTAATGTAACAAAAAAAAATTTAATTTAAAAAAAAAATATTTCCAATTTTAATAAAAATAATTTTTAAGAAAAAAATAAAAACCGACTTCAAAAAATTAAATGCAACAAATAAAATCCACTAAAAGGTATAAAATAATTATTATCTTATTTAGTTACAACTAAACGACGAAATATTAACATGAAATTACTTTTTGAAGTCGGTACCAAACAAACTATACCTATAAGCGAGCGTACCCGCCAAACGTACTAAGTAAGACCCGTCGAGTGCGATTCATAAAAGGTATATGTTTGGCACCAACTTCAAAAAGTAATTTCATGTTAATATTTCGTCGTTTAGTTGTAACTAAATAAGATAATAATTATTTTATACCTTTTACTGGATTTTATTTGTTGCATTTAATTTTTTGAAGTCGGTTTTTATTTTTTTCTTAAAAATTATTTTTCTTTTTTTCTTTTTAGTGATGTTATTAATAGTGACTTAATATCATCAGAACTTGACCAAATTAATATGACACCATCCCTAAGACACCCCCTTTCGGATAAAAAAAGAACCATCGAAATCGGTTCATAAACAAAGAGGTTAGGTCTAAACAAACCTTATAAAAAAGGTCTAATACCTATGAAAAAAAAACGAAAAAAAAATGGGACCAATCGGAAGTTAGTCCGGACCCAATGCAAAAAGAATTTTCAAAATCGGTTGACAATTGGCGGAGATATGAGGTAACATAGGCACAAAAAAAAAAAAAAAAAAAAAATTCAATCGAATAGGGAACCTCCTTTGAAGTCGGTTAAAAATCGTGGCGCTTGCCGCCACCGCCGGAGCCATGCCCCCCCCCCCCCCCAAGCTACGCCACTGGATTTTGCTGCTTATGCCGCTCCCTTACTGTGCCGCCTCTCTGCATCATAGCACGGCACGGCCCTGTACTTACTATTTATATTGGGAACCTTGATAGGGGCGTGGATTAATGTTTGCCCTACACTGGTTAGTTTCAATTTAGACCACCAAATAGCTTATCGGAATTGTCAGTTTCCCAATAGATCTCAATGTTTTTAATTTTATTGTAATTGTTTCTAGGAAATTGTTTTCCAAGAGATCGACAAGTGAGTCGCAAACGTCTTCCCATGACGACAGTGGCAGTGGCGGTGACTCTGAGGACGAGGACGTTGTTCAAGGAGGAGGATACCAGAAATCGTTCAAGACAGAAATCCAGCTTCTGAAAAGACAGGTGACTTCAATGCACAGTCAGCTGGAGACCATGCAGAATTTGAATGACGTCAAAGACGAGACCATCGAGGCCCTCCTCAAAGAGAAGGAGAAAGTGCACAAGGAATTGAAACAGGCGGTGCAAGTCAACAGGCAAATGATGGGTGGGTAGATAAGATAGGGTATAGTACTCACGTAAAAGTATCCAATATTTACTTGAAAAGATTTCGATTTGCCTTGTTGATGAAGAGAAATCAATGAGGTTGTCGCCTGTTTGATTTAAGGTAGTTCTTTCACAAATGCAAAAACTCAAAAAGTCTTCGAAACTTCGAATATAAGTCATTATAAAAATTTTTAAGAAAAAAATAAAAACCGACTTCAAAAAATTTTTTTTTTTTTATTTATTTAATGTCACCGGGAACAAAGCCCATTTAGACAGCACATAAGTAGAACTTCAAAAAATTAAATGCAACAAATATAAAAATAAACTAAAAAGGTATAAAATAATTATTATCTTATTTAGTTACAACTAAACGACGAAATATTAACACGAAATTACTTTTTGAATTCGGTACCAAACAAACTATACCTATAAGCGAGCACATCCTCCAAACGTACTAAGTAAGATCCGTCGAGTGCGATTCATAAAAGGTATATGTTTGGCACCGACTTCAAAAAGTAATTTCATGTTAATATTTCGTCGTTTAGTTGTAACTAAATAAGATAATAATTATTTTATACCTTTTAGTGTATTTTTATATTTGTTGCATTTAATTTTTTGAAGTTCTTTACTTATGTGCTGTCTAAATGGGCTTTGTTCCCGGTGACATTAAATAAATAAAAAAAAAATTTTGAAGTCGGTTTTTATTTTTTTCTTAAAAATTTTTATTTTTCTCTTTTTAGTGATGTTATTAATAGTGATTATATCATCAGAACTTGACCAAATTAATATGACACCATCCCTAAGACACCCCCTTTCGGATAAAAAAAGAACCATCGAAATCGGTTCATAAACAAAGAGGTTAGGTCTAAACAAACCTAATAAAACCTAATAAAAAAGGTCTAATACCTATGAAAAAAAATCAAAAAAAAATGGGACCAATCGGAAGCTAGACTGGACCCAATGCAAAAAAAAATTTCAAAATCGGTTGACAATTGGCGGAGATATGAGGTAACATAGGCACAAAAAAAAAAAAAAAAAAAAATTCAATCGAATAGAGAACCTCCTCCTTTTTTGAAGTCGGTTAAAAAGCATAATACACACACTGTTAAAATTTGAAGACGATTTACCACACCCAACATGAAATAATTGCAATTAAAAATGACATTTTTACATAGGGTAGATAGGAAAAGGGTGGGGATATGATTAGTATTTTTTTTTCATTGAAGTACTTTCACCATCTTGATGAAAAACTAATATTTGTTAGAATAATATATTCAGAGTAACTTAAAAAACAAATGGAAATTATATACTTCGTAATTTTGATAAATAAAAATTTTTAAGAAAAAAATAAAAACCGACTTCAAAAAATTAAATGCAACAAATATAAAAATACACTAAAAGGTATAAAATAATTATTATCTTATTTAGTTACAACTAAACGACGAAATATTAACACGAAATTACTTTTTAAAGTTGGTGCCAAACATATACCTTTTATGAATCGCACTCGACGGATCTTACTTAGTACGTTTGGCGGGTACGCTCGCTTATAGGTATAGTTTGTTTGGCACCGACTTTAAAAAGTAATTTCGTGTTAATATTTCGTCGTTTAGTTGTAACTAAATAAGATAATAATTATTTTATACCTTTTAGTGTATTTTTATATTTGTTGCATTTAATTTTTTGAAGTCGGTTTTTATTTTTTCTTAAAAATTTTTATTTTTCTCTTTTTAGTGATGTTATTAATAGTGATTATATCATCAGAACTTGACCAAATTAATATGACACCATCCCTAAGACACCCCCTTTCGGATAAAAAAACCCATCGAAATCGGTTCATAAACAAAGAGGTTAGGTCTAAACAAACCTAATAAAACCTAATAAAAAAGGTCTAATACCTATGAAAAAAAATCGAAAAAAAAATGGGACCAATCGGAAGCTAGACTGGACCCAATGCAAAAAATTTTTTCAAAATCGGTTGACAATTGGCGGAGATATGAGGTAACATAGGCACAAAAAAAAAAAAAAAAAAAAAAAAAAAAAAAAAAAAAAATTCAATCGAATAGAGAACCTCCTCCTTTTTTGAAGTCGGTTAAAAAACAAACATATTTGGGCGGTTATTTTTAGTGGAGGGGAGATAATAGCTTGGAAACGATCCATTCATAAAGAAGATATAGTAGTGTGAGAGTACAGTCACGTTAAAAAAACATAACCTAAAATTTTAGCACCGTTCATATGTATAGAGTGGTCACGAGGCTAAAACTTTTTGTGTGGATTGTCGCGAAAGAACTACCTTAATCGATTTGTACAGTGAATGGCTCATACATATACGAGCCCCGTCCCATCTCAATTGGCCCACCAATATTTTTTCTTTTTAAATAAAATTATGCTAATTCACGGTAAATTTAATTTAAATATTTATTTTTATTATCATTTGGAACAACATTTTAAGCAATTTAAAACATTTTATTGTAACATTTAACTTAAAATTATTTTTTAATTGTTAAAAACAAGGAAAACATACAAAATAAACCTTTACCACTGTGTGACGTCGCCTTTATTTTTAATTACGGCTTGAATTCTTTTGGGCAACGTACTTATTAAGTTTTGACACTCATCTTGAGTGAAAGTATACCAAATATTTTGAAGTTTGTGTTTTAATTCGACTACGTTTCTAGCTGATTCAATTCGTAATAGCTTTTTCATTGTGTGCCAAAGAGTTTCTATTGGTGACAAGTCGGGACTGTTTGCCACCCACTCCAAAAGTGGAACATTATGATCAGAAAGCCATTTTAAAGATTTTCTTGATGTATGGCAGGCCGCCCCGTCTTGTTGGAACACAAAAGTATTATTATTCTGCAATGCATCTGCCAATGTTGGAAGTAACGATTTTTTTTAAATCTCTAAATATTTATTGGTGTTTACAATTCCATCAATGAAGTGAAGTTTTCCAACACCTCTAGCAGACATTGAACCCCATACCATAACTGAAGCAGGAAATTTTACTTTCTTTTTTAAACAATCTGAATTCAATGATTCATTTTTCTGACGAATAACTCTGCTTCGATTGTCCCCAAAACAAACTTCAAAACGAGACTCATCACTCCAATGGACACTATTCCATTCATCACACGTCCAATTAATGTGACTTTTAGCCCATTTAAGCCGGTTTTTTTTCTTTTAATGTCAAGAGTGGCTTTTCTTTCGCCTAAAAAAATTAGTAAAATTACAAAAAAATTTTGGAATAAGTTGCAATAAAATAACCTTGTAAGTTTTAAAACCTAACTTAAGGGTTTCTCTATGGCACCCGTGGATCTTGAAACACTTTAAGTTAAATGTTACAATAAAATGTTTTAAATTGTGTAAAATGTTGTTCCAAATGATAATAAAAATATATATTTAAATTAAATTTACCGTGAATTAGCATAATTTTTATTAAAAAGAAAAAATATTAATGGGCCAATTGAGATGGGGGACGGGGCTCGTATTCGCATAAATTAATCTCTGTAAATAATTGTAAGTCCAATTCAATCATTTAATAGAAATTGAAATAATTCATCGAATGGATTTTAGTTCAATATGGAGAAAGAAAAAATTATTCCATCCTAAAAAAGAATGGTCAAGAAAAACAGACGAAACTTAAGCAAACACAACAGGTAAAGTATATATTATACATTTTTACGTATATGGAAGTACTTATTATATAAGTATAAACTGACCGTATACTGATTCGAAACGTCGTAGTTCTATTGTGTTACTTGTTGATATGATCAATAAATAATTATAATTATTTCTATGTGATTTAAATAAAAATTTAGATTGATTATTATCTACTCTTATTAAACGAGCAAAAATTGTATATTTATTTATATATACATATATTTGTATCTTAGTTCTATTATGAAAACGACTCTACCGATTTTGATGAAACAAATTCTATTAACAAGTTTTGAGGATGAGAAAGTGATCTGGCTAAGTCTGGACCTCAACAAATTTCATCTTAATTAATCTTTTCTTAATTAAAGTAATTATTGATAGATGAAAATCTCAATAAAAAAGTTTGTTTACATTTTTTTCAATTATCTTTTATTTTTAATTGGATTTTTAATTTTAAAACCCACTAATACTTTATACCAAATATTAATATATATATATACATGTAAGTCAGTGATTAAAAGGACTACTTTAATTGATTGCTAAAACATATAGGTTTTATTTACATTAAATATACAATTGAATAATTAAGTTATTATATACAGGTTATAATCAATTCTCACCTAAAACATATAGAATTGATTAAATGTAGTTTCTTCGGGATGGATGATAAAATATAAAATAAATGTACAAATTACACTTCAACAATACATCTTCAATTAATATTATTTAATTACTATTATTAATGTTTTGATTCCCTTAAACGTGAATTAGGTGACAGTTAAGCTTAGAACAGTGTTGGCAACTTAACTTATTAACTGTCCCTAGTTAGTGGCGCTTAAATATAAAATGGGGTATTTTATATTTATATACATATATATTAAAATTAGGAATTTGTTGTTTGTTTTTAATTAACAGGTGTCTAAATCATAACAAATCAGGTGTGTTTACAAATAAAGTGGTTGAAGTGGCTTTTTTACTTTATTTTTATATAACTTGGAAACAAATCTTATTTAATTTTATGTTTTTATTTCAGATCCTATACGGTTGTTTTTTTTATTATTTTTTTCCTATTTATTTTTTTTATAATGTTTATCAAAATGAACGAATGTGGGCAAATTGGTGTACGAGTAAACAAATAGGTATACACATAATATATATGTGGACCTTTAGAAAGCTAGAAATGCAAAAACTGGGTGCGGGGTGGGGTGTATGTGGGAGATGCAGGAGTTGGGGTGCAGTTGTGGGGGATTCGGGGGTGGGAGGCACGGTTGGGGTGGCGGTGGGTCGGAGTGGGGGTGCAGTGGTGGTGGCAAGGTGTGTGGTTTCTGGAGAGGGGGGTCAGGGGTTGCCGTGCATCGCTCGGTGGCTCCAGGTACTTAAATCTCTTAAGTCGGAATAAAAGAAGCTGAAATTAAATATCCATGATGGACGTTATTTAAAAGAGCTGAAGAATAGGTATGTCAATGGTGCCCAATATTGAGGGAGAGGTTTAGAAAATTAGAAAACAATTTAAAGTGAAAGGCGAAAAGAGAGAGACCTTTTTTAAAATTTTATTGAGCGTTTATTTATAACATGTAAAATTTCGATTTTTAACTGAACATTTTTTTTTTGGTGGGTGGGTTCTAACACCCACACACCCCCATACCTCTATGGCCTTCGCCATACATGTGTAGAAAAGAAATTTAGCGCCCTTTTCCATAAAACAAAATATTTATTTCGTTTTATCGAAATATCTCAAAAACATAATTAATAGAGATTGTGGTGCAAGGTGAAACATCTTATCTTAAAAACGGCTGAAACTATTTTGATAAAAAAATAAACTGCAACGGATCGTTACTAAACTTTATCCAAATTCATTTGAAATATTAATATGTTTATTTCTTTATTATTAATCAGATATCACTTGCTATTTGAAGTCCATGTTGAATTAAATTCAAAAATAGCGATTGATTCTCATCTAGTACTTGAGGAATAACAATTCTATAATGGATTTTTGACGTTTCCATGAAAATCTTATTGCATTCCATTTTTGATGTTTTGAGTATTAATGGAAACCTCTACTGAAAACGTGGAAGAATCGACTTAAAATCAAAAAGACTAAATTTTTTTATGGCAAACAACTCAAGCTTGAGCTGTTTACCAAAAAAGAATTTAGTCTTTTTGATTTTAAGTCGATTCTTCCACGTTTCCAGTAGAAGTAGCTATTAATAGTCAAAACATCAAAAATGGAATGCAATAAGGTTATTCCTCTAGTATTAAACAAGAATCGATCGTTATTTTTGATTTTAAGACGATTCCTCCATGTCTTCAGCAATGGTTACCAATTAAAACCGAAACGTCAAAAATCCAATATAGAATGGTTATTCCTCAAGTACTAGATGAGAATCAATCGATATTTTTGATTTTAACTCGATTCCTCTATGTCTTCAGCAATGGTTACCAAAAAATGAGCGAAACCATGGCGTTTCGGGCAGGTGTATGTATGGCTGGCCACATCAGCTTATTTCTCAAAAATTTCAATCTATTCAATTGGTTTTTTGCTTGATTATTATTTTTAGCTAACAGATTTCGAAAATAAAATTCATGAATTGGAGAATGAATTGATTGAAAAGGATGTTGTGATAAATAAATTGTGCGAGAAATTTTTCGGTATTAAAAATTCGTTAAATCGTAAATTATTGCGATGCCAACAGGAGCACAAGACGGTAAGCCAAACGAGGATTAGTATTATTATTATTAATAACATGTAAAAAGAATGTGCGTGGATGGTTCTATTATATCTAAAAGAATAGAAATAAATGTCTTGCAGATGGTGGACGAGTTGATGACCAAGCTCGAAGAGGCCTACGACGATATCAATGAAATCACAGAAGAGATTCTCTTCTATTCAATACCAGCCAATTCGGCCAATTTCTTAAGGGTCAGTCACTTTATTATTCTCGAGGGGTAAACCGCGACCTAATATCGTGTACACCTACTTCCGGTAAAAGCAAAGCTGTGGGTCCCCTTTTTCAAGCGCCAATTTCGTTGCCAAAAGGATTCCCCCACTCTGCCAACTTCTTCCTCCTCTATCTTAGTTATTGGACCGCTCCCAGGGCGCAGCACTCAACGAATATTGTCCCGGGGATTTTAAAATACAATTTGATTCCGTCTAATCAGTTTTTAATTAAAAGTGCAGTAGATCAATATTAATGTAATTATTAATATTATAATATAATAAATATTATTAATTAAATCAAACCACGTAATAGAACCGAATATGTGCAAACGACTCCGGTTCGGTTAATATACATATATTAACCGAACCTCCGAAAGTTAAGTCCGGACGGGGTGTGTTTCGGGTTCCCATTTTTTGTTCTCTAATCAAACACACATTGAAAACCGAACAGCCAATCGTCGGATAAAAATAATAGTGAAAAAAGCACCTTGGACTCTTGTATTTCAGTGAAGAAAAAAAATAAGGGCATCTGATTTTCGGTTAAGCCAAAAGTATTGCTGTATATCTTATAAAAACAGTGTCAATTGAAAAAGTATGTTTAATGAGACTCCTTTTATATGATCTATATATTTTCAAATGAGCGATTTGAATTCCCGCTCTCTTTTATTATAATATACATAGAGTAATATAGAGTAGAAGGCTACCTTATATCGAAAAAGCGCTCTCTAGCGACTGCAGGGCGAAAACTGTTAGTTTTTAAGAGCTATCCAAAAATCATAGAACATTCAAAGCCTTTGTCATAGATAAAAGTTACATACCCTTCATGTTATATATATATAAGCACATTTTTTACTCTTGATAATGTCACCAAAATCTGCCCCAAAGAGAGCGGTTTCCGCCATTTTATTGCTCAATGGTTCCGACCCGGTCTCGCCAGAGAGCTCTGTAACTCGTATACGCTAAAATACATTGGCTCCTTATAGAGCCTTCCACTCTATATTACTCTATGATAATATATATTAAAATAATGATTTATCGCCAAGTTCACATTCATTAGTTCAGCGCGACAAGGGGTAACTGTGCGCCACTGGTGGGGGAACACTGATGACAGCGAACCTGGCGGTGAGAAAACATAACACCACTCGGACCCATAGCTTTGTCTGAGCCCCTACTTTCACTTCCACTTTCATTTCCAAGTAGAAGACAATAGATAAAGGGGCATTATCTAATGAATTCTAAAATAATTCCACATAATTCCAAACACGGTGTACACCTAATTCAAATCGCGGTTCACCCCTCGATTATTTTATTAGAGTTGAGGGTTCCGTATAGGCCAAAATAACAAATCTTTTTAGCTGCCCCTCTGTTAGAAATTCACAAGCGTATATAAGTATACGTATTTACTTATATAAATTTTTATAATTTTTCTAACTGATATAACAAAGAATAATTGACCTCATCAATGAGAAGTGTTTTGACCGCGCTTTATTTGAAAAAGATATTTTTGAATATATAACATCTGAGATCTTAAGTTCACTTGGTGATCCATCCGAATGTCTAGCGGGCTATACGCAAAATGACGTTGGATTTATTTATTTATTTATTTATTTATTTATTTATTTATTAACGGGCAGTCACACCCTTTTTCACAAATCACAAGTACATGTATATAAATAGTAAAGTATGAGAAAAAAAATAATATAAAAATAAAGTATAAATGACAAAGACAATAGGAAAAGATAGATGATAACATAAACATATTATAATTATAAAACAAAGTCCAATGATAAAGGTATAAAAAAAAAAAAATTATAGATTATTAGTTAAATATATAAAAAAAAAACATAAATAGACTTAATACAAATTATATAAATTTGAAATATAAATTCAGAACAAGATTATAAATCTAATATAAGTAGATATAAATACAAAAAACAATAAATAAACTTAGTACAATTTATATAAATTTAAAATATAAATTCAGAACACAACATAAATCTAATATAATTAAATATAAATATAAAAACAAAGTAAACTTAAAATAAATTATATAAATTTAAATCATAATATCAGAACATAAATATAAATTTAAATCATTTAGATCAACCAAAAACACAATTAACGCCAATTAATTAAGATTTGATTTACCCACACTATAATATGCTAGAGAGCTTGGACCTAAAAGTTCCCAGACTATCACTGAAGAAGTCAACCTGGCAACTAACTTTGGTTCCAAGTCGATCAAGTCTGTTAATTGGTGAGTTATACATATAATTTGTAACAGAGGTTGGGGTGTAAAATAATGGACAGAAACGGGTTGATTTGCTAGGTATATGGAAATTGATCAATTCTAATAGTTCGTTACAACTAGTCATGTTGTTTATAATCTTATAAAGAAATATTAAATCAAATTTTGAGCGTCTTAATTCCAAAGAAGATAAGTTTAATTGAATGGAAAGATCATTTATTGGAGCGTCGCGATATGTATAACCCAGTCTACAGCCTAACAGTCTTAGAAATTTATTTTGAATTTTTTCGAGTTGTCCTATGTAACTATTGTAGTAAGATTGTGGCTAAGTGGATCACATCTTTTTTTTCTCTCTTGGTCCAGACTTAAGACTCCACAGACTTTGATAGCATAATCCGCAATAGTCTCGTGATAAAATGTCTTTTTCAAATAAAGCGCGGTCAAAACACTTCTCATTGATAGGTCAATTATTCTTTGTTATATCAGTTAGAAAAATTATAAAAATTTATTTAAGATCATTATTTCAAGTTAGAAATATATAAGTTCAAATATTATTTTCACTCAATATTTGACAAAAATTCCCTACAGTTGATTCGTGATTGAATCAAATGTACAAAACATTCGGTTCATTTACTTATGTCTACTTATTCATTTTCACCAAAATCAAAAATTGTATTAAAATTTTAATCAGATAATTATTTAGTTTAAGTTAGTTGTTTCACGGAAATGATGATGGGAAAATGCGGATCAGGGGAGTGTGGACTTGCCGCCTTATCCCTGACCTGCAAGTTTGGTGTCAGTGTCGAATTACTTATTCAATATTAGATTAAGGTATGGGGATTCGAATTTGAATCCTGAACGAATGTTAACAAAGGAAATAAATGGGTTAATAAATTTGTTTTAACAATTAATATTTAATAACAACTTGAAGATTATATATATATATATATATAACAAAACTTTTCCAAATACAAACAATAACTGAACAATAACTTGACTAAATAATTAACAATTATTTGACCACTTTCATCTATGAACTTAAAACTAACTTCTTTGTCCCAGAAACATGGCATTTCATCTTTTTTGAAGTTCAGAGGTGCCAACACACAGAGTGGCTCATCCAAAAACCCTACACCAAACTCATGGCGCGAATTTGAAGCCATTCTACCATTCTATCATTCTTCTTTCTTCCTAGGTTTAAAATAACTCGAATGATATTTAACTAACCTGCCCCTTTCTTGACTATTTTCAATAATTTTTGCTCCATCCATCGATTCTTCTAAATATAATTTTATTTGATGAAGTAACTCTTCCTTATTTTGATTTAATTTCATCTGCCCAGCATCTAGTATCTCCTCTTCCATTATATTCAACTCATCCTCCTTGACTTCCTTCAACCAGTACGGAATTAAATCATCTTCATTAGTTAATGCCCTTCTACTTTCCTCTATTTGTAATTCCATTGATGGCCTAATGATTTCCGAAAATTTATTCACACAACAAATAATATGACTAGCGATCTCACTTTCTATTCCTACTTTCTTAGGGAATCCTACTGCTTTTTGGACAAGGAACTCCCTTTTTCCTTGCCCCTCCACTCGTTTCCCTTCTTGAAGCAAGTGTCTTCCCCATGTCCTTCCCGCCTACAGAATCCACAAAAACGTCTATCCTGAGTGGGACTTGTCTTCTCTCCTTTATCCATATCCTTTAAATCCCTTTCTATTTCTTCTACCGTCTGCATAAACCCTTCAATATCAGTGAATTCCATTCCCCTAATGGACGATCTAACACGTGGAGTAATCATCTCCACTAAAACTTGAAGGATTGAACCAGCATCTTCGTCCGGAAAAACTCTCTTATATAAAGCCATCTTATTCTCAATAAATAACCTTATAGGTTCGTCTTTTCTCTGTTTCTCCTCATAAAACATAACCTTTAACTTTGAGACTACGATTAAACTATCGTATTCTCGGAGAAATTTCATTTTAAAATCTTTCCAATCCAACGCTGGAAATTGATTGACCACCCGCCACCATGTCTTGGCCTTATCTAACAACTGATCCGAAACCACCATGAGCCAAACATCTTCCGGTACTTTATATTTTAATAGAGTATTCTCGACCTTTTTTAAAAATGACTTCGGATCTTCCTCTGGGAGAGCTCTAAACACCGGAAGGAATTTTCCCACGTCTGCTAATTGAATTTTCCTATTAATCTCGAAATCACTTCCCTTTTCCGAATTTTCCTTCCTTTTTATTATTTCTTCCAACTCTATCCTCTTGTTTTTTTCCTCTTCCAAATCATCTTTTAATTTTTTTATTATTTTTTCGAATTCATTTTTTAATTTATTCACCTCCTCTCCCAAATCAATTACTCTATGCTCACCTTTTTTTATATGATCCTTGATCTTCGATATCTCCCCCTCGTTATTTCCATATTCGCAAAATCATTTTTCTTATTCCTCTTCGCTAGTGGTCTACTAGGTTTTCTTATCATTTTCACATTGTTCGGGCGCCAATATTACGTTCATATTAATTAAGAACTCGTAATCTCATTAAAAAACATTTATTTAACAACAACATCAACATAAAAATATAAATACAAACAATAGAACGATTAACAATGCATCAAGTAAGCTTTGTACGCATCACAGTCAGCGTAGGCACGGAGAGCTGGACTACTACCTAACACAGGCATTGAGCGGGCATGGCAACTTCGGAACCTACTTGAGGAAAATGAATCTGAGAGATAACGACCAATGTGGTCTGTGTGGCTCGGCAGATTCACCAGAACACACAATTTTTCTTTGCAAGAAATGGGCTGACAGGAGGTCCCGGGCTGAGACAGTGCTTGGATCCACGCTTTCAGTGGATAATGTCCTGACACTGATGCTAGAGAGTCCGAACAACTGGAAAGTCGTTGCTAATCTGTGTAAGGACATCCTGCACAACAAGGACAACAATTAGAGAAGATCGCCCACCTCCTCTGAAGTAATGCGACAAGCGTTTCCGGAGGACTGGTGAAACGGGGATGGGGGGGGTTTAGCCGGTGGGAGTCCGGCACTACCTTAGGGAGTCCGTACGGATTTCCCCTCCACAAAAAAAAAAAAAAAAAAAAGTTGTTTCACGACAATACTAGCAAAAACTTAATGCTAGAGTAGAATAGACAATAAGGTTTCATAATTCGCAAGCTCAAAACTTTTTGCTGTTTATGTACCACTACTAGCCAATCCCGTGCTCGTTTGACAAATCTGACAACATTGTAAGAGATTAAATATATTTTATCATAGAAATGACAGATAAAATATTATACATTTTAAAAGTTAAAAAAAATTTCTATAAAAATCGTTTTGTTATTTTTTAACAAATGTAATCAAAGCCTACGTTACACCAATTTTGAAAAATCTAGCGCATGCACGCTTTATACATCTTTCGCTGGTTAAATAAATGCGCTGTTGCCAAATTGTTTTTAGTGTAAATTTTTCATTTTTATTCCTTATTATCTCAGAAAGTGTGTTGTAACTATGAATCAAAATTGTCTTGAAATATGTATTAGTTATTGTTTAATGTTGGTTTAGTTTTTTATAAAAATGGTAAGAAGGGATTCTTAATTATAATTAAATATGTATGTAAATTTTCCGATACCCCGTATAGTGCAATGTGTAAGAGTCTATTTTTGAAATTTAATATCTCCGGAACTGTATTGTTCATAAATTTCGTTTTGCCAACAATCGATGCAGAATACTATATAATATTCATCTAGATTAATTTGTAACAACGCTTAGAGAAATTTCTCTAAAAAAATTACGCTCTTGCCTAGAATCGAACCGACGAACTCTTGAACTATAGTCATTGGCTCTACCGATTACTCCATTGTGACATTAATATTTCTATCTTGATTTCTGTTACTAAAACTAGATATTTTTGATTTGGACTTTTGTGTCGAGATAGTATTGTATTCATTTGAACTCGAATGAAAATGAAAAAACACCAATAGATTTTAAATTAAGAGACATTAAATATATATTAATTAACGAGGCAAATTTGAAATATAATTGTCAGCGCGGCTCCAATCGATTTTCATTAACCAGGCAAATTTGAAATTCTAATTTCTAATTTGACTCGAATTTTGAAATGAAAGACTCCAATTCATTTTGAATTAAGAAACATTAAATATATTGATCATTATTCCTCCCCCCCCCTCGCCACTCAAAAGTTAAAGAGGCGAAACTTTTAAGAGACGATGTATTTTCGGTAGTTTACCGGTATACATTTGGAGTGTGGTTTTTTAAGAGGAATAAAATTTTTGGACCGAGACGCTGCCCGCCAGGGCACCAGCCCGGAGGGCCGAGCTGCGGGGCGTGCCGAAGGCACGCACGAAAAGCTCGTTATTTAAATAATAATCTCTATAAATTTCAAAAAAATCCTAAGAAAACGCATTTGGCGGAACAACTACCTTAAGTGACCAGGTTAGTAATAAATCATTATAGAAAACAGTTTTTTTGACAAAATGGCAATTAGTTTAATTAGGTAGGCCGCCAAAGTAGTGTTAGCCCAGGGCCCCACAAATTCAGCCCCTGTTTAATCTTATCATTTTCCCATCCAAAAACTCAACGAACTAGATATTATTCTTTTTCAATCGTGAACTTTAACTTGTTTTCAAAGATATTATATTTTTTTTTTTTTTATCTCAAGTATGTATATATTATGTTTATTCACATCAAGCAGCAGACAACTTATTTTGGGTAGAGTAAAATGTTTTGTAGAGTTAAAAATAAAATAAGCTGATGTGTTCTGATGTGGCCATCAACTTGACTTTACCATACAACGTGCCCCTCATTAATATTTAATATTTAATAAAATTATTTATAATCACGTAGGGAGGGGGTTAGTTTTTGCATTTTTAGTTTTCTGTGGGCCCACAGATTATGTATACAAAATTTGATATAAGGGTCTATATTTTCATTTTTTGACTCTCCCATTTTGGGCGGTTAGTTTTTGCATTTTTACACTTCTGGGGACCCACTATTTGTAAATACAAAATTTGGTCGAGTTTGGATTAAGGGCCTATATTTTCATTTTCTGACCCCCCCATTTTGGGCGGTTAGTTTTTGCATTTTTAGACCTCTGGGGCTCTACTCATTATGTAAACAAAATTTGGTTGAGTTTGCTCAAAATGGCCTAGATTTTTAACTTTTATCCACCCCCCTTAATTTTGGGTCGATATTCACCAAAATCTAATCAGCTCTTAATCTCAATGGACCAAAACTACGTGTAATTTGGTTTTGATATTCACACTAGTTTTTGAGATAGCTCCTCCAAAAAAATTTGGTAACACACAGAGTAATTAACAGACATTTTGACAAAACAATTATTATCTCTGAAAATTTAATTTTTTCGATGTTCACTTATTAGGCTTTTTTGTATAGCGAAATGTCATGGTTTCGCTCAATTTTTTTAATCAATATAATTTCAGCCGTTTTTGAGATATTTAGAAAAAAAGAAGGAATAAAACCACTTTTTTCAAGCACGATTACAATATTTGACCATACCCTGTATGGTAAAGTAAAAAAATGTTTTATCATGGGGGTTTGAGTTTCCTGTATTTGTAAAGTTGCCTTTGAGGAGAATCTGACGATTTTTTGTTTTTTAATAAAATGACGTTGTGAGTGGGCTATTTTTATGATTTTTAACCGACTTCAAAAAAGGAGGAGGTTCTCTATTCGACTGATTTTTTTTTTGTGTTTATGTTACCTCATATCTCTCAATTTTTTTTTGCATTGGGTCCAGTCTAGCTTCCGATTGGTCCCATTTTTTTTTTCGTTTTTTTTTTCATAGGTATTAGACCTTTTTTATTAGGTTTGTTTAGACCTAACATTTTTGTTTATGAACCGATTTCGATGATTCTTTTTTTTTATTGGAAAGGGGGTATCTTAGGGATGGTGTCATATTAATTTGGTCAAGTTCTGATGATATTAAGTCACTATTAATAACATCACTAAAAAGAGAAAAATAAAAATAATTTTTAAGAAAAAATAAAAACCGACTTCAAAAAATTAAATGCAACAAATAAAATACACTAAAAGGTATAAAATAATTATTATCTTATTTAGTTACAATTAAACGACGAAATATTAACATGAAATTACTTTTTGAAGTCGGTGCCAAACATATACCTTTTATGAATCGCACTCGATGGATCTTACTTAGTGCGTTTGGCGGGTACGCTCGCTTATAGGTATAGTTTGTTTGGTACCGACTTCAAAAAGTAATTTCATGTTAATATTTCGTCGTTTAATTGTAACTAAATAAGATAATAATTATTTTATACCTTTTAGTGTATTTTATTTTGTTGCATTTAATTTTTTGAAGTCGGTTTTTATTTTTTTTCTTAAAAATTATTTTTATACCCACCGGAGTCCAGAAATCGATTGCCTGAAAGTTCTGTAAAAATTTGACTACCTTAATCCTTTATTCTCTTTATGAACGACAAATAAGAACAGTTTTAATATCTCAAGTAATTTGGGAGATAAAATCGTTTTTCTTAATATACAAATAAAAATGTCTTGTTAGAAAATCATAAGTTGGTGTCATCTATTAAATCCGATGTAATGGAATATTTTTAAATATATGTCAGAGGGGTTGTTTTTCACCCACTCGGAATCGAACCCGAGTGCCAGTATCAGCAATCCGGGCCATCTGGCTCACCAAACGAGTTAAATATTTTACTCAAAGATTGTTATCTTAATTTGTAAAATTTCACGATATAGTGATTCTAAATTTAAACATATAGCCATGCCATATAATTTAAAGTACCTGGAGGCACCGAGCGATGCTCGGTAACTTCTTCCTTCAGTTAAAATCTTTATTTTAATATTATTTTTAATTTAAAATTCTGATAAAAAGGTCGATTTTTATTTGAGAGCCGTTTTCAAATTAAAAAATACAAATATATCTATATAGTATTCGACCACTGTACCCCCACCTCCACCCTGCTCGACCCCACCCCCGAAACCTCGCCCTACCCCCGGATCCCCATCCACTGCCCCCACCTTCTGCACCCCTCACATCCACCACATCCACCCCGCTCCGCATCAAGATCGCTTTCTCATCCTCAAAACTTGTTAATAGAGTTTGTTTCATAAAAAAAATCAAATACATATATATATATACCTGGAAGACCGAGCTTTGTTCGTGTTTAGTTAATGCTTGACAACAACACACCACAATCACAATACTTCTTCAAGGCCTTTGAGAATAAAGGATTAACCCGACCCATTGTCTGTCTGGGTATAAAAGAAAAGATAAACCCTTTTTAAATCCCTAAGATTTGCATTTTTCTACCTGAGAATAATTAATTTGATTAGGAAAAAACACCATCAAAAACAATTTTGTCGAAGATGAGACCGTGACAGATCGAATTGTCACCCCAAAAACCCCCTAACCCGTGAATTTCATCAAAATCGGTAGAGTCGTTTTCAAAATAGAACCAAGATACAAATATATAAATAAATAAATATATATATAAATAAATATACAATTTTTGCTCGTTTAATAAGAGTAGATAAAAGTCGTTGGGTGTTTTGAATTTTGGAAGCGACTTTTCCTAATTAAATATGAAAATAAACTGCAACGGATCGTTGCTAAACTTTATCCAAATTCATTTGAAATATTAATATGTTTATTCCTTTATTATTAATCAGATATCACTTGCTATTTGCAGTTCATGTTGACTTTAAGTAAAAAATAATAATCGATTCTCATTTAATAGTCGAGGAATAACCATTCTACATTGAATTTTGACGTTTCGGTTATTATTGGTAACCATTGCTGAAGACATGGAGGAATCGACTTAAAATCAAAATAACGATCGATTCTTATCTAATACTAGCGGAATAACCTTATTGCATTCCATTTTTGATGTTTTGACTATTAATAGCAACCTCTACTGATAACGTGGAAGAATCGACTTAAAATCAAAAAGACTAAATTCATTTATGGCAAACAACTCAAGCTTGAGTTGTTTACCAAAAAGAATTTAGTCTTTTTTGATTTTAAGTCGATTCTTCTACATTTTCAGTAGAGGTTTCCATTAATAGTCAAAACATCAAAAATGGAATTCAATAAGGTTATTCCTCTAGTATTAGATAAGAATCGATCGTTATTTTTGATTTTAAGTCGATTCCTCCATGTCTTCAGCAATGGTTACCAATAATAATCGAAACGTCAAAATCTAATGTAGAATTGTTATTCCTCAAGTATTAGATGAGAATCAATCGCTATTTTTGATTTTAAGTCGATTCCTCTATGTCTTCAGCAATGGTTACCAATAAAAACCGAAACGTCAAAAATCCAATATAGAATGATTATTCCTCAAGTACTAGATGAGAATCAATCGCTATTTTTGGTTTAAAGTTGATTTCTCTATGTCTTCAGGAATGGTTACTAATAAAAACCGAAACGTCAAAAATCCAATATAGAATGGATATTTCTCAAGTATTAGATGAGAATCAATCGCTATTTTTTATTTTAAGTCGATTCCTCCATGTCTTCAGCAATGGTTACTAATAAAAACCGAAACGTCAAAAATCCAATATAGAATGATTATTCCTCAAGTACTAGATGAGAATCAATCGCTATTTTTGGTTTAAAGTCGATTTCTCTATGTCTTCAGCAATGGTTACTAATAAAAACCGAAACGTCAAAAAATCCAATATAGAATGATTATTCCTCAAGTACTAGATGAGAATCAATCGCTATTTTTGGTTTAAAGTCGATTCCTCTATGTCTTCAGCAATGGTTACTAATAAAAACCGAAACGTCAAAAATCCAATATAGAATGATTATTCCTCAAGTACTAGATGAGAATCAATCGCTATTTTTGGTTTTAAGTCGATTCCTCTATGTCTTCAGCAATGGTTACTAATAAAAACCGAAACGTCAAAAATCCAATATAGAATGGTTATTCCTCAAGTATTAGATGAGAATCAATCGCTATTTTTGGTTTAAAGTCGATTTCTCTATGTCTTCAGCAATGGTTACTAATAAAAACCGAAACGTCAAAAATCCAATATAGAATGGATTATTCCTCAAGTACTAGATGAGAATCAATCGCTATTTTTGGTTTTAAGTCGATTCCTCCATGTCTTCAGCAATGGTTACTAATAAAAACCGAAACGTCAAAAAATCCAATATAGAATGATTATTCCTCAAGTACTAGATGAGAATCAATCGCTATTTTTGGTTTAAAGTCGATTTCTCTATGTCTTCAGCAATGGTTACTAATAAAAACCGAAACGTCAAAAATCCAATATAGAATGATTATTCCTCAAGTACTAGATGAGAATCAATCGCTATTTTTGGTTTAAAGTCGATTTCTCTATGTCTTCAGCAATGGTTACTAATAAAAACCGAAACGTCAAAAATCCAATATAGAATGATTATTCCTCAAGAACTAGATGAGAATCAATCGCTATTTTTGGTTTAAAATCGATTTCTCTATGTCTTCAGCAATGGTTACTAATAAAAACCGAAACGTCAAAAAATCCAATATAGAATGATTATTCCTCAAGTACTAGATGAGAATCAATCGCTATTTTTGGTTTAAAGTCGATTTCTCTATGTCTTCAGCAATGGTTACTAATAAAAACCGAAACGTCAAAAATCCAATATAGAATGATTATTCCTCAAGTACTAGATGAGAATCAATCGCTATTTTTGATTTAAAGTCGATTTCTCTATGTCTTCAGCAATGGTTACTAATAAAAACCGAAACGTCAAAAATCCAATATAGAATGATTATTCCTCAAGTACTAGATGAGAATCAATCGCTATTTTTGGTTTAAAGTCGATTCCTCTATGTCTTCAGCAATGGTTACTAATAAAAACCGAAACGTCAAAAATCCAATATAGAATGGATTATTCCTCAAGTATTAGATGAGAATCAATCGCTATTTTTGATTTTAAGTCGATTCCTCTATGTCTTCAGCAATGGTTACTAATAAAAACCGAAACGTCAAAAATCCAATATAGAATGATTATTCCTCAAGTACTAGATGAGAATCAATCGCTATTTTTGGTTTAAAGTCGATTTCTCTATGTCTTCAGCAATGGTTACTAATAAAAACCGAAACGTCAAAAAATCCAATATAGAATGATTATTCCTCAAGTACTAGATGAGAATCAATCGCTATTTTTGGTTTAAAGTCGATTTCTCTATGTCTTCAGCAATGGTTACTAATAAAAACCGAAACGTCAAAAATCCAATATAGAATGATTATTCCTCAAGTACTAGATGAGAATCAATCGCTATTTTGGTTTAAAGTCGATTTCTCTATGTCTTCAGCAATGGTTACTAATAAAAACCGAAACGTCAAAAATCCAATATAGAATGATTATTCCTCAAGAACTAGATGAGAATCAATCGCTATTTTTGGTTTAAAGTCGATTTCTCTATGTCTTCAGCAATGGTTACTAATAAAAACCGAAACGTCAAAAATCCAATATAGAATGATTATTCCTCAAGAACTAGATGAGAATCAATCGCTATTTTTGGTTTAAAGTCGATTTCTCTATGTCTTCAGCAATGGTTACTAATAAAAACCGAAACGTCAAAAATCCAATATAGAATGATTATTCCTCAAGTACTAGATGAGAATCAATCGCTATTTTTGGTTTAAAGTCGATTTCTCTATGTCTTCAGCAATGGTTACTAATAAAAACCGAAACGTCAAAAATCCAATATAGAATGATTATTCCTCAAGTACTAGATGAGAATCAATCGCTATTTTTGATTTTAAAATCGATTCCTCTATGTCTTCAGCAATGGTTACCAATAAAAACCGAAACGTCAAAAATCCAATATAGAATGATTATTCCTCAAGTACTAGATGAGAATCAATCGCTATTTTTGGTTTAAAGTCGATTTCTCTATGTCTTCAGCAATGGTTACTAATAAAAACCGAAACGTCAAAAATCCAATATAGAATGGATTATTCCTCAAGTATTAGATGAGAATCAATCGCTATTTTTGATTTTAAGTCGATTCCTCTATGTCTTCAGCAATGGTTACTAATAAAAACCGAAACGTCAAAAATCCAATATAGAATGATTATTCCTCAAGTACTAGATGAGAATCAATCGCTATTTTTGGTTTAAAGTCGATTTCTCTATGTCTTCAGCAATGGTTACTAATAAAAACCGAAACGTCAAAAATCCAATATAGAATGATTATTCCTCAAGTACTAGATGAGAATCAATCGCTATTTTTGGTTTAAAGTCGATTTCTCTATGTCTTCAGCAATGGTTACTAATAAAAACCGAAACGTCAAAAATCAATATAGAATGATTATTCCTCAAGTACTAGATGAGAATCAATCGCTATTTTTGGTTTAAAGTCGATTTCTCTATGTCTTCAGCAATGGTTACTAATAAAAACCGAAACGTCAAAAATCCAATATAGAATGATTATTCCTCAAGTACTAGATGAGAATCAATCGCTATTTTTGGTTTAAAGTCGATTTCTCTATGTCTTCAGCAATGGTTACTAATAAAACCGAAACGTCAAAAATCCAATATAGAATGATTATTCCTCAAGTACTAGATGAGAATCAATCGCTATTTTTGATTTTAAAGTCGATTCCTCCATGTCTTCAGCAATGGTTACTAATAAAAACCGAAACGTCAAAAATCCAATATAGAATGATTATTCCTCAAGTACTAGATGAGAATCAATCGCTATTTTTGGTTTAAAGTCGATTTCTCTATGTCTTCAGCAATGGTTACTAATAAAAACCGAAACGTCAAAAATCCAATATAGAATGATTATTCCTCAAGTACTAGATGAGAATCAATCGCTATTTTTGGTTTAAAGTCGATTTCTCTATGTCTTCAGCAATGGTTACTAATAAAAACCGAAACGTCAAAAATCCAATATAGAATGATTATTCCTCAAGTACTAGATGAGAATCAATCGCTATTTTTGGTTTAAAGTCGATTTCTCTATGTCTTCAGCAATGGTTACTAATAAAAACCGAAACGTCAAAAATCCAATATAGAATGATTATTCCTCAAGAACTAGATGAGAATCAATCGCTATTTTTGGTTTAAAGTCGATTTCTCTATGTCTTCAGCAATGGTTACTAATAAAAACCGAAACGTCAAAAATCCAATATAGAATGATTATTCCTCAAGAACTAGATGAGAATCAATCGCTATTTTTGGTTTAAAGTCGATTTCTCTATGTCTTCAGCAATGGTTACTAATAAAAACCGAAACGTCAAAAATCCAATATAGAATGATTATTCCTCAAGTACTAGATGAGAATCAATCGCTATTTTTGGTTTAAAGTCGATTTCTCTATGTCTTCAGCAATGGTTACTAATAAAAACCGAAACGTCAAAAATCCAATATAGAATGATTATTCCTCAAGTACTAGATGAGAATCAATCGCTATTTTTGGTTTAAAATCGATTTCTCTGTCTTCAGCAAAGGTAACGGATTAGAAAACAACGCAGTTGCTATGGTTACTCATAAAAATTCCTCCCAAATTTTTAGCATTTCACGAGAGAAGCCTATCCATTCTTACTTAAGCAAGGCTAAATGAGCTATATTAAAACTTTCAAATGAATAAATTTTAAAGAATTTAAAAAATTAAAAAAGTACCATCTTACTCTAGAGTAAAGTACTTTAAAATATAATTTTACTAAAAACTTTATTTAACCTTTTTTATGGTCCCCAAGGTACTTAATTAGGATATTAAATTTCATCAAAATTGGTTAAGTCATTTTCAAGATATTTAGAAAAAACTAAAAAAGTACTGAAATAAAGTACTAATGTTTGTGGGCCGATATGTACCAAAAACTAATCAGCGCTTCATTTTGTTAAACTAATGGTAGGTTTTCAATTTCATTTCAATCGGTGCAACGGTGTGGGAAAAATCGTGGGCCAAAAAAGCGATAACATACATACATACATCCATCCATACATACATCCATCCATACATACATCCATCCGCACGCACTAAATGAAAAAATCGCACTTTTTGGCCTCTCGACGAGACCCCATGTAATTTTTGGCAAAACCGTCACGTGCTAATATTCAACCTAATTGAATACTACAATTTGTGACTTTAATTGAGTCCATGGGTTCCGTAGTCTTTACCTGAGGACCCTTTGAAGCCACGCTTGCCCCGAGAGCGATTACAATACTTTACCCATGCTTTGCATTGGATAAAGTAAAAGTACAATCTTACTCTAGAGTAAAGTACTTTAAAATATACTTTTACTAAAAACTTTATTTAACCTTTTTTGTTATCCCCAAGGTACTTAATTAGGATTTTAAATTTCATCGAAATTGGTTAAGTTATTTTCAAGATATTTAGAAAAAACTAAAAAAGTACTGAAATAAAGTACTTATGTTTGTGGGCCAATATGTACCAAAAACTAATCAGCGCTTCATTTTGTTAAACTAATGGTAGGTTTTCAATTTCATTTCAATCGGTGCAAAGGTGTGGAAAAAATCGTGGACGAAAAAACGATAACATCCATCCATCCATCCATCCCCACGCACTTCCAAAAAAATGGCACTTTTTGGCCTCTTGACGAGATCCCTGGTAATTTTTGGCAAAATCACCACGTGCTAAAATTCAACCTAATTGAATACTACAATTTGTGACCTTAATTGAGTCCATGGGTTCCGTAGTCTTTACCTGAGGACCCTTTGAAGTCCCGCTTGGTGTGAGACCCATTACAATACCTACCCATGCTTCGCATTGGATAAAGTAAAAATGTCTTGATCTTTAATCTATAAGAGATTTCAGAATAAGGTGTGTATAACCCTTGGTTCAATACTCGGTTGGAAACGTCGTTTTTTCGAATTAAAAATTTAAAAGAAATAATAGTTTATATTTTTTAAACTATTCATCATCATCATCATTGAGTATACAGTCCTAAGACTGGTTTGATGCAACAATCCGTCTCCACTCGACTCTGTCCTCCGCCAGCTGTTTAACCTCTCTAAATGTCTGGCATCCCATATCCCCAATTATTTGGTTGAAATATTCTAATCTGGTTCTTCCCCTTCCCCTTTTCTTTCCCACCTCCCCCTCCAAGATATCCCTAAGCAGTCCCCCATGTCTTAGTGTGTGCCCCATCATCTGACCTCTTCTTCAGACTCTTCCACAAGGTTCTTCTTTCTCCGATTCTTCCAAGAACTTCTTCATTTGTAATTTTATCCATCCATTTGATATTCATCATTCTTCTGTAGCACCACATTTCGAAAGCCTCCAATCTCATTCTCTCCGCTTTTCCAATTGTCCAGGTTTCACACCCGTACTATGCTCCATACATATGTCTTCAATAGCAACTTCCTGTTTGCTAAGCTGATTGAGGAGGAGCATAGTAGTTTTTGTTTTGAATTAAACCCCATTTTTGCTTGGGCAATTCTTGATTTAATTTCGTTTTTGCTCCTCCCATCCCATGTTATTTTACTTCCTAGGTAGCGGAATTCCTTAACTCCTTCTAGGTTTTCTTGGTTAATTTTGATGCATTCCTGTCTCGTTTGTTCTTTTTTTGTACATACTAGGACCTTGGTTTTATTCTTGTTTACTTTCATTTTGATTTCTTCTATTAGGATTTGGTTAATTCCATTCAAGGCGTCCTCTAATTCTTTTTTATTGCTTCCTAGAAGGGCAATGTCATCGGCAAATCTTAACATAGCGATCTTTTGACCTTGGATTTCTATACCTGTATCAATTTTGTCTTTGAATTCTTTAATCGCTTCTTCTATGTATAAGTTGAAAATCATGGGTGACAGCACACATCCTTGTCTTACACCTTTTTTTATTTTGGCTTCTCTTTGTTCATCACCAATATTTATAATTGCCGTCTGGTTTTGATATAGATTGTAGATTAGTCTTCTCTCTGAATTTTATTCCCGCCTGTTTTAATATTTTAAACATAATTTCCCAATTGACGTTATCGAATGCTTTTTCTAGGTCTATGAATCCGATGTAGACAGATTCTTCCCTGATAAAAGCCCTTTCTATTATTAGTCTAAGAGAGAGAATTGCTTCTCGGGTGCCTCTGTTTCTTCTAAAGCCGAACTGGTCTTCCCCCAGATTTTCTTCAACTCTTTGTTCTATTCTTCTTTGGATTATTTTGGTTAGGATTTTGGAGGCATGTGAGGTTAGGCTAATGGTCCTGAAATTTTCACATTTATCCGCGCCTGTCTTTTTGGGAAGTGTGACTATTTTGTTTTTTTCGAAATCTTTTGGGATGATTCCCAATTTATAGATTTTGCTAATTAGTTCAAAAAGTTTGTCACGTGCCTTTTCTCCAGAGTTCTTTAGGATTTCAGCTTGTATATTGTCTATTCCGGGTGCTCTATTATTTTTTAGTTCCTTCAAAGCTGTCTCGAATTCTGACCTGAGTATGGGGTCTCCTAATTCGTTTTCGTCCACAGATTCTTCTTCTTCTATTGGGTTCATTGTTTTTTCTTCTCCATAGAGTTCTTCTAGGTGTTCCTTCCATCTATTTGCCTGTTCGTTTTCGTTTAGAATAATGTGGCCTCCTTTATCTCTTATGTTCTTGCTTTTTGGCTTGTCTTCTTGAAAATTTCTTTTTATTGCCCTATAGGCTACATCAACTTTTCCCAATACTAGATTTTCGTTGACTTCTTTACATTTTTCTTGAATCATTTTTTCTTTTGCTTTTCTACATTCTCTTATAACTTTCCATCTTAATTTTTTATATGTTTCTTTCCCTTCTTCGTCTTTTCTGTTCTTAAATTTTCTTCGTTCGTCAATCAGTTGCAGTATTTCGTCTGTTACCCATGGCTTTTTAATTTCGTTTTTCTTTGATTTAAGGACTTCGTTGGCTGTTTCAGTCAGGCTTGATTTCATAGCATTCCATTCTTGTTCGATTTCTTCTTCTTTATTATTTGTGGGTGTTTTTTCTTCCAGTTTCTTATTCATTACGTTTTCGAAAAGTTTTTGGGTTTCCTTATTTTTTAATTTAGATATATCCCAGTTTTTTCGCGACCCTCCCCTTTTTATTAGTTTTTTAAATTTTAGTTGGCATTTCATCGCAATTAGATTGTGATCACTAAAAATATCAGCCCCAGGATAGCTTTTACAGTCCTTTACTTGATTTCTGAATCTTTGTTTGACTAATATGTAATCTATTTGAAATCTCCCCTTGTCTTTTGGCATTTTCCACGTGTAGATCCTTCTTGGATGATGTTGGAAGAGTGTGTTTGCTACTACTAAACTGTGCTTACTGCAAAATTCAATTAATCTTTCGCCCCTTTCATTCCTATCTCCTAGACCGTGTTCGCCCACCACTTTTCCTTCTTTGCCTTTTCCTACTCTTGCATTCCAATCCCCCATAATTATTAAATTTTCATCCCCTTTAACGCGCTTCATCAGGTTTTCAATTTGTTCGTACATTTCTTCTATATCTTGGTCAACCTTATATGATGTAGTAGGCATGTATACCTGGATTATCACAGTATCTTTCGGTTTCGAATCCACTGTGATCATAACAATCCTTTTGCTTACCTGAAGATAATTCTTTACCCTTTGCCCTATTTTTTTATTCATAATAATGCCCACTCCTGCCTGCCCATTCTGCCCCCCCGTATGAATGATTCTATGGCTGTTTTCAAACCAAAAATCTCCCTCTACTGGGTATCTCATTTCCACTAATCCCAATAATGTCCAATTTGTGTCTATCCATTTCCCGCTTTAAATTCATTAGTTTATCTATTCCCTTTAGCGTCCTAACATTCCACGCTCCGACTCGTAGAAAGTCATTATTTATTTTTCCCTTTATGATGGTCTCTCCTCGGGTAGCCTTCCCGGAGATCCGAACGAGGAGCTGAGTTTACCTCCGGAATTCTTTACTCGAAGAGAAATCGTCATGTTGCATATTCTCGGGATTTGTAATGTGGTGGTTTCCCGTTGCCTTCCACATGTTGAAGAAGAAAAATGAAAAAGGAAATCAACTCCTAGCCCTCGAAAACCTAATAGCGTCGGAGTCGGTAAAAAAAACAAGAGTTGGCCAAGGGAGGCCGTATAGGAGAGAGAGAAAGAGAAGGCTGACACAAGTAAGTGGAAGCAATGTCAGACTTAGCTCGGATAACCCCGTGGTCGCCAATCCATCGTACTCATCAGAAATGAGTTCCCGTGACATCTAAAATATGAAAACAATTACACAGGCAATACTTGTAAGCTGGGCCAAACAAGAGAAATACATATATAAACTATTAAATAAATAAATAATTCGATATTTTACCAAGAGTAAAACTTAATCATCTGTTTTAGACTTTATCAAAAAATGGTCAACTTTTAAAGAGAGAATCGATTGTTAAATGACCAAGTAAGGCAATTGCAAGATAAAATGGAGCAAATGAAAAAAGATGCCCCAAAAGAGACCAAATTCCATTTATTTACGGGACAAGAGGCGGCGTTGAAATTGAAGAATTATAAAAGCCAAATCAATACCAAAAGGTAACCAACCAACCAACTAAATAAATATAATAATGGATTTTGTAATCTACTCTTATTAAACTAGCAAAATTGTATATTTGTTTATTAATATGTTTGTAACTTTGTTCTATTTTGAAAACGGCTCTACCGATTTTGATGAAATTCACGGCTTAGCGGGCTTTTGGGGTGACAATTCGATCTGTCACGGTCTCATCTTCGACAAAATTGTTTTTGATGGGTTTTATCGTAATCAAATTAATTATTCTCAGGTAGAAAAATTCCATTCTTAAGGTTTTAAAAAAGGTTTTCCTTTTACTATTGTATCCAGACAGACAATGGGTTGGGCTAATTGTTCTCAAAGGCCTTGAAGAACTATTGTGATTGTGGTGTGTTGTTGTCAAGCATTAACTAAACCCGAACAAAGCTCGGTCTTCCAGGTATATATATATATAAGTATTTGTATTTTTTTTTAAACTGCTCTAACGATTTTGATGAAACAAACTCTATTAACAAGTTTTGAGGATGAGAAAGCGATCTTGATGCGGAGCGGGGGTGGATGTGGGGGGTGCAGAAGGTGGGGCGCAGTGGTGGGGGATCCGGGGGTAGTGCGAGGTTTCGGGGGTGGGGTCGAGCAGGGTGGAGGTGGGGGGTACAGTGGTCGAATAGATATATTTGTATTTTTTTAATTTAAAAACGGCTCTCAAATAAAAATCGACGTTTTTATCAGAATTTTAAATTAAAAATAATATTAAAATAAAGATTTTAACTGAAGGAAGAAGTTACCGAGCATCGCTCGGTGCCTCCAGGTACTTAATTATTAAGCACGCTCAAAAAGTCACATTTTGTTAATTTATTTCTCAAAAAATAAATTTGTCCATTATTCGTATCGTATATTTTATTTAGGCCTAAATTCGAAATTTGATGTAAAAGCTTCACGGGTGTAACTTAGGTAAATTTTAAACCTAACAATGAATTTCAGTAGAGATTAAACGCTGATTTTCATGCAATTTCCCGATTTTTTATAACAGTTCAGAGTTTTGAGATGTTATCGGTCAAAACGAGGAAAAAGTCCTTGCCAAATTGACCTCCGTCGGCCTTTCGCCGAAACCTCTGCAAGTTGTTTGAAAGTTTTCTTTCAGACCGAAGAATTAAGGTTGTCATCGATGGAATATCATCTTCCTCATTCCATACCAACGCTGCAGTTCCTCAGGGGGTCGGTTATCTCCCCCACGCTATTTCTTATCTATATCAACGACCTTCTAAACTTGGGTCATTCATTCCATGTCAACTCAATACACCTATTTTACCTCACCACTTGAGATTTTCTTGAAATTTGGTACACTGATATATTGTGCTAATATGAATAAAAAAATTTTATCTTGAATAGTTTTTTTTATACGGCGTTGTGAAGTTTTCAAAAAACCACGAACAAACAATTTTGAAACTGCTCTAAAAGCTGTCTTAATTGAGTTAGAGAGGTGGGACAGGTGGCATTTTGCAGCTTTTTTAATGCTCTTTTCAGAGACATACAACATTGACATAGGTTATAATAATTTTCTTTTTTTCAAAATGTAAATCAAATTTTTGATTTTGATTTTTTCTAAAAAGAACCACTTTTAAAATTTTCAAAAAAATTCTGTAAATAGATAGTACTTTCATAAACTACTATGCAAAGTATAATGATGGGATGGTAATGGGGTCTATGTTTAAAAAATTTATTACTGACTCTTGTTTTTCATAAATACCCAGTTTTGACCAAATAATAATGATTTTAATGTAGTGAAACGACATTTCATGAAAAATCACTTTGTGTATATTAAACTATGGTTATGAAATAAACACTCTGTGCTAATTAAATAACTGTTTAATAATAAATTCATTAAACATTTATTTCTTAGGGTATATTTAAATGGCGGTTTCGGGCAAAATTGCTAGGCCTGTATAACAAAATGACATTATAAAAATCTACAATTCAAGTTGAACATATTGTTTTGTTGTTTGGTGAACATGTGAATAATTATTTCATTAGGTCAGCTTTACAATACTTAGCAGATCTTTGACTGGAACATTCACCTCCGACCCGGAAGAATATTCATTTTCAGAATTTTTATCACTAATAGCGACTGTATTTTTTAACTTGGTTAGGTCTTTTCTACACTGATCACAAATCACGGAGCCATCAAGTATTTGTGGAAATGAACCTGTCATCCAAGGTGTGACATTTCTCAGTTTTTTTCTATCTCTAACACGATGATTTGTTTTCTTCAATGGATTACAACACTGAACTCTTACCACAGTACTGCATTTTTTCATTAGTTTCCATATTTTCCAAAAATGTCTTAAACTTTGCCTTTTAATTACAAGTTTTAATCATAGATTAAATTAGCTGTTAAAAAACACAAAAAAAACACAAGTTTAAAGTATCAATTGTTTTATGTAAGGTATAACAACTATTTTACATTATGGAATTGATAACTTAAGACATTTAAAACACTACTTGTCAGCAAGGACTCTAGTCACTGAATGAATGAATGCTTGTGGAGACAGCCTGGCTTTTGGCAGACTGGTATTTGTTCTAACTTGCTCAGAACCACAGACAGGTTCCAACTTGCTAGACCTGCAGAGACTGGATCATGTGAATGCAAGGGAAATTTCTATTTCAGATAACATGTGCTTATCAAACTATTTAGCCTACAATATGTATTGTAAATTAATAACTTTTCATGACCTAGCATATGTTGATTTAATTTTATTTAAAATTTTGGTGTTTTATTTGTCTTAGTTTTTACTAATATTTTTATAAGACTAATTTCAAGTACAATCCATTCATATTTTTCATGAAAGCATTTATAGGACTATTATTAATCTCTACTATTAAACAGTTATTTAATTATTTATTTCATAACCATAGTTTAATATACACAAAGTGATTTTTCATAAAATGTCGTTTCACTACATTAAAATCATTATTATTTGGTCAAAACTGGGTATTTATGAAAAACAAGAGTCAGTAATAATTTTTTAAACATAGACCCCATTACCATCCCATCAATATACTTTGCATAGTAGTTTATGAAAGTACTATCTATTTACAGAATTTTTTTGAAAATTTTTAAAGTGGTACTTTTTAGAAAAAATCAAAATCAAAAATTTGATTTACATTTTGAAAAAAAAATTATTTATTTATTCAAAATGTTCATAGTATCTATGTGCTGTATTCCTAATTTGACCCAGATTGTTCCACAATTTGTCCGGATATGCATTGAAAGCTGCTAGGAGTTGCTTAAGGGGGCCAACGACTGTAGCCGCTACCCTATATAGTGTAAAAGGACTTTTATTCCGTCCAATAATAATAATAATAATAATAATATTACCACCATTACCTCTATCCATTAGGTTTACGGATACAAATTTTTGTTGAGCAATTTAAATTAGAATAAATTGGTATTGGTTCTGAAGAGGTTTGTGTGGATATTAAGAAAACAAAATGAACTATTACTTACCAGTACATTAGGCTTGATATTATTTGAGATGGATGGATAAGGATGGAGAAGGTAACTTTTTCTTGATTATTTAAGGATGTTTTCATCGAAAATGAATTTGGCGATTGACACTCTGGTGGAGCAGCAGGAGCAGGAGGGGGTGGGGGTGGTCAACGAATCGCATTCCCTGCCGATGATGGCCGTAGTAAGAAAGGAGTCAGCCGCCCAGGGGCCCAAGGAGACTGCCACCAAATTACCCATGTCAGAGGGATAACTATTGAGATTGGTTTGTTTTATAAATGAAAATAAAATGGTAAGAATTGTTTTTGTCATATTTTTAATAAATATGCAGAGTTAAGAAAGAAATGACTTATAAGGTTTAAAAAAAAAGTTTTTTTTTTACTTTTTGTGACAATTTTTGTATTCTTTTTTTAAAGATGTAAAATAAAATTACAAAAAAAAAAATAATAATATTATATATTATAAGAAAATTAATTATTAATAAAATAATAGGCTCATTTAGTGGTGGGTGGCGTTGATTAAACTTTTTTATGTAAATTATGTCAAATTTCATCAAACGAGGGAATTAATTTTGATCCAAGCAGTTTTATAAAAAAAATTTGTTATTTACTTAAAATCAAGGAATGTTGTTGGCTCAATTTTTTTTTTTTTTTTTTGTTATTCATCTAAAAAAGCTTGGAAAAAATTTATAAAATTACGTTTAATAATCATAATAAAATAGTTTAAAAAAGTAAGTGTCACTAAATGCGTCTATTATTACATTATTTATTTCAAATATCACAAATATGTTTTTGGAAACTTGCTAAAAAATGTTTCATTTGGTAAATTTGAAATATATTGAAAAAGGTAACTAAAAATAATAATAATCGACTTATGAATGAAGACAAAAAAATAAAATAGACAAAAAAAGAAAAAGTAATAGTAATAAAATAATAAATTCACGACAGTCTTTTTAGTTTTTGTAGAATGAAAAACAAGATGATTGGCTTGGCCTGTCGGCCAATCACCAATCAGCGAGAACGTCCCGTCCCTCTAGCCAACCAGTTAGTTAGTTCATTTCCTCTTTTTCAAAGGTGTGCCCTTGACTTGCTTAACCATGTTCCCAGAGTTTTTAACCTTTTTTTTAGGCATCTCTTCATCAAATTCTTCCTCGTCTTCATCGTCATCGGCAACCTAAAAATAATCAAATTTTATAATGTTCTGAGGGCCATTTTAAGAAACCTTTTCTTTTCCTATTTTAAAGTTTAGTTAATTAATATCATAGAGTAATATGGAGTGGAAAGCTCCAATACGAGTTACAGAGCTCTCTGACGAGACAAGGGCGAAACCATTGGGCAATAAAATGGCGGAAATCGCTCTCTTCGGGGCAAATTTAAAAAATAAAAAAATGCGTTATATATATATCACATAAATGGAATGTATCTTTTATCTATGACAAAGGCTTTGAATGTTCTATGATCCTTGGATAGCTCTTAAGAACTAAGAGTTTTCGCCCTGCAGTCGCTAGAGAGCGCTTTTTCGAAATACGGCAGCTTTCCACTCTATGATTAATATATATTATTAAACGACCGGTTTTACAAAAGGCTCCCGCTGAAAAACAACCCAATGCTCACTGGAATGATTCAGCAAAAGGAGCCAAAAACATTCGTCAAAAAACCTCTTAAAAAGAAGTGTGAGCACCCTAGTTAGAAACCCCCTCCTTCTCCCCAATCAACTTGTAAATAACCCCCCCTATTGAATAGGTCTTTTTATAAAAAAATTCCTATGAAATAAAAAGTAAATATAATATAATGTAAATAAACATAATTGTAAATGATAAGGCCAATGGCCGGGACAATTAGATTTAAGTTAGCATATTTCAAGGTTTAAATGTATATATAAATTTCAATAAGAACCACTTATAAAACTAAACTAAAAAAACTATGTTATTAACATTTTGTTTCAAAAACCCATTTTCATGGATGGTTCTAGTAGCCCCTCATTCGGGTGAAATTAATTTAATATACTCTTTAGTTTGTTGACTTTCGAATTTTGATAAACGCACATCCCGTTTTTGTTGCAAATGCCCAAAAAATAAAGTTCGCAATGTTTTATCTCAATATTTTAAAATTAGCCAGTACCCCATAGCGATTGAAATTTTAAATTGAAAATGATTATATGTACTTTTGTATTTTTAAACTATTAGGATTCTATTTTTTTTTTATCATATCGTCGCCTTAGAGTGTAAACCTGCTAACTCTATTTTTACTTTACCATACAGAGTTGTAATCGTGCATGAAAAAAGTGGGGTTTTTTTGCTTCATTTTTTCGAAATATCTCAAAAACGGCCGAAACTGTTAACATTAAAAAAATTGGGCGAAACCATGGAATTTTGGTCTACAAAAAAGCCCTAATAAGTGAACATCGAAAAAATTATATTTTTCGAGATAATAATTGTTTTGTCAAAATGTCTGTTAGTTTGTCTGTCTGGTTGTCTGGTTGTTTGGTTGTTAGTTAGTTAGTTAGTTAGTCTGTGCGTTACCAAATTTTTGTGGAGGAGCTAGCTCGAAAACTAGTGTGAATATCAAAAGCAAATTTCACACGTGGCCCATTGAGATTAAGAGCTGATTAGATTTTGGTGCACATCGACCCAAAATTAGGGGGGGGGGGGTTAAAAATTAAAAATCTAGGCTATTTGAGCAAACTCAACCAAATTTTGTATACATAATCAGTGGACCCCCAGAAGTCTAAAAATGCAAAAACTAACGCAAGGGTGTATGCTAGTCACGTGGATGGCCACATCAGAGCGTGTCAGTTTATTTATTATATGTGCCATATTAAAACCGTTGGAAAGAAAAAGAGATGCAGCATTGTCCAATTAAAACTGCTACTTAAAATTACGATCGTAAGTTGTAGAAAAAATGTCAAAAATAGTTTCTTTCCATAAGAACAATATTAAATTTTGTTTGTTTTTTTCTCTGTCCAGGTTTAAACTCTATGGCGACGATATATATTATTTATTGTAAAAAAATAAACAAAACTAAAAATAATTAATTTGGGATATATTTATATTCATATACAATACCTATATCTATAAATATATATATATATCCCAAATATATTATTTTTAGTTTTGTTTATTTTTTACAATAAATAATATATATCGTCGCCATAGAGTTTAAACCTGCTAACTCCATTTTTTATCATATATGCCATATTAAAATACGATTCGAAAGAAAAAGAGATGCAGCATTGTCCAAGTAAAACTACTACTTAAAATTACGATCGTAAGTTGTAGAGAAAAAAAAATGTCAAAAATAGTTTCTTTCTATAAGAACAATATTAAATTTTGTTTGTTTTTTTCTCTGCCCTGTAAAATTACTAAATGTAAACTCTTAAGGCGACGATATTTAAAACATATTTATCGATTCAATATCTTTAATATACAATTGTTAGCTTTCAAAAACAAGAAGTAACATTTGAAACTAGGCAAATTTGACGAAAATCTGCTTAAGGACGTTCCCTAATAATTTGATTTTTCTTATTCTTTGTCTTTTAGCCAGATACGAGAAACGACGCAGCGAAAATATTTTGCCTTTCTGCGCATGTTAGAGTAGGGAAAATCTGAGCTATATTAGGGAAAGTCCTTAAGATGATCTAATAAAAATTTAGAGGTTCGAAATAAATGATTAATGTGATAATGTGAAACCTCCCCGTTAAATATCTTTAACAATTCAAATTTTCTACGATCCGTGAATAAGTTTTTTTGGACCAGGATATTTAGGATAGGATTTCCGTCAGTGAAACTCTTTTAAGGTCTAAATAAATTGTTATTCCTTAATAAAGTGAGATTGTGGGCTTTTTATTAAGAAAAAAGTAACACATAGTACAATACAATTTTCCAAAATTGGATTTTTTTTTTTTTTTATTTCAAAGAATAAAAATTAAAAAAATAGATTTTCTAAAATGGTAAGAAAATCAAGAAATTGGCATTTTTTAAGTGTTTTTTATTTTTTTTTTATAATTAATTTGGATGTTTTTGACTAAATACTAAAATATATATTAAAATAATATTCTTAAAATTAAATAAGCGCAACAATTTCTTGATATTCGAACCAATTTAATGAATCAGTCAGAATTTAGTAATGATGAAAAAAAATAATGTGAATGAATTAGAAAAGAGAGTGTGTGGTTTCTAATGATTGCCATCCTCCAGTTTCATCTTCTTGCTGTTGTTTTTTGCACCCGAATTCACTGGCCCTTTGCGTTTTTTAGTTTCCGCCTAGCAATAAAATTTACTTTAACCCTCAGAGGCCCAGAATAATAATATATGAAAAACAAAAAAAATCAACTTACCATTTTCTTTTCGTCAATTTCATCCTCATCATAATCTTCTTCTTCAAATTCATCATCACAATCTAATGCATCATCAATGGGATTGGCTAGAAACAAAAAAACAAACAAATTATTATTTGATTTTCTTTTTTTTTATCGAAACGTTCTAATAAACAAATCAACCAGCATAGCTTTAATAAATTTATAAAAATATTTATCTTATAAAAATAAAAGTACTGAAAGGACTCAATTATTAAAATTCTTCCAAACGATGCGAGGTATATAGAGTAGTCACAAGTTGAGATCAAATGTAGGATATCAGTTTTTGACAGAAGGAATTTTCTATAAATAAAAAATTGTTTTGTTGTTGATTTAATTGTAACAGAAAAAGGAAACGTTTCAGCGAACATGCTTCGCCATCCTCAGGCTGGAAACAAGATTGAGAAACACAAATGCCAATTATAATCTTTCATACTATGAGTAATTGTCATATATATATTATTTAGAAAACATCTATATTATATTATATTTATTTATTTCTACATAAGTAATATATGATTGTAACAATTGTCACAGAACAATTAAAATATAAACATGATGACAATATAAAATGTGTTGCATTATAATAAGGTGACCAACTATACTCATTTACTGAGTTTTGTACTCTTTTTTCGCAAACCGTACTCTTTTCAAATCCTGTACTCTGAAAGTACTCATTTGTATAATTTTATACTCATTTGTATTTCTAAAACATTTTTTAGATTATTTTATTTCAATTTTATTAATTAAATATTTGTAAATCAAGATTTAATGATGGATTTTTACCACTAATTCTAAAGAATAAATTGACCGTTTTAGAAGATTCCAATCCCGGAATAAAAAATGAATTTTTAAAGAAGTTAAAATTTTTTATAAAATTTGCTATGAATATATCGAAGAATGGATAGTGAACTTTAGAGCATTAAATTGTTTCAAATGGACCCTTCTAAATAGTCAAATTGAATGGAAAGAAGTTTCTTCAGCAGTCGAATTTGTAATGAAGGAAGTAAAAGATATTGTTATTAATGACAATTTTCTCTTTGAAGAAATTCGAAGAGTAAATTTATATTTAAATGAAGAAAAATTGAAGAAATGGAACGATGAGAAAATAGAACTTGACAAAAGATGGGTAGAAATCTTTGGGCATTTTAGAGTAGAACATATTCCACATGAAAATTTAAAAGTTTTAATAGAAATTTCCTTATGTTGTCCAGGCACTAATGCTGCTGTTGAAAGGGTATTTTCACTAGGGAATCATTATTGGAGCAGTGAGAAGTCGTAAAAACATTATCTGCCGTCTTAACAGTCAAATTTAATATGCAAAATGAAAGTTGTTCGGGTGTGGCTACATTATTAGACGAACATCCTCATTTAGCAAAAACAATCCACTCCGAAGAAAAATATGTTTTTAAAAGAAAAGAAAATTTTTATCGTTTTTTCTTCTTTTTTTTTCACCTATGAAATACTTGCAAAGTGTACTCTTTTTGAACAAAAAACTAATTAAAATTTTTTGACACATGAATCTGACAAAAATATTTTTTTCTCAAAAAGAATAATACTCTTAGTTATTTTTCTGTTTTGTGATCGATAGCAGTATTATTCAGGATTCCGTAACAAAAATTAGAATTATAAAATATGAAAATTCGTAGCCACAGCATTCAAATATTTAGAGCAACGCTAGCGATTTTCACCGTTTTCAAAAAATGCCCACAATTCGAAAACTAAGAGTTTTATTTAAATTTTTATTTTTATTTTGGACAATCCTGAACTCACCTATCTCGTGTTTACGTTTGATCCTTGACTTTTGGGACACCCTGTATATATATAATTATTTTGTAAATAATATATATGACAATTACTCATAGTATGAAAGATTATAATTGGCATTATTGTTTGCCAATCTTGTTTCCAGCCTGAGGATGGCTAAAACGTTTCTTTTTCTGTTACAATTAAATCAACAACCAAGATAAGAACAATTTTTTATTTATAAACAAATTCCTTCTGTCAAAAACTGATATCCTACATTTGATCTCAACTTGTGACTACTCTATATAGCTCGCATCGTTTGGAAGAAAAATCTTATTATTAAGCAGAAGAAAGAAGAGAAGTTCAATTTATTTTTTATAAATAGTATATATATGTATTGGTTTGTCTATCATCCTATTATAATACTTTTAAAAGAATTGAAGAGAAAATGTTTAAAAAAATAAATACAATAAAAATGTAAATAATTGAGAGAATTGTCTCTGAAAATCTTAGACATCTTTTAATTAGATGGAGATGCCTTATACATTTCAATAAAATCAGCTCGGATTAAAATTAAATTAAAAGGAAAGAATTTAATAAATATTTATATGAAACAATAGTTTCGAAGGCCCTGCTTTTATCTTCAGTCTAATATCTAATACATAGAAAGTTAATTTTCTTACTTATAAAGGAAGAAGATCCAAATATCAAAACTAGTTTCAAATAAATATAAATTATTTAATATATACAATTTTGTTCTATTCCTTGTAAATTTTATTTAAAATTATTTAAAAAAAAATACAAATCTTTTATAAAGAAAAAAAACAATCCAAAACAGGTTGATTTAAGAGTCAAACGTTTCGGGAGGGAATTTCTCCCTTTTTCAAAAAAAGAAAAAAAAGTTGCTTTCTCTAGAATTTAGAAAGAAATTTTTTTTTCTTTTTTTGAGAGATACTCCAGAAACGTTTGACTTTTTGAATAAACGTGTTTTTTGATTGTTTTATAAAGATTTGTATTTTTTTAATTTAAAAAACAATCAATAAAAATTTTTTTGTAAAATTATTGTGATTTTTTTTTATTAAACTTGTAATAAAAGGAATTAATCCATTAAGATTTGTGAAAATTGTGAATGGCAAAAATTGCACGGTAATAAGTTGAATTAAATAAATTGTCTCTGAAAATCTTAGGCATCTTTTATTTAGATGGAGATGCCTTACACATTTCAGAGATTAATGTTCCACTTTAGAGCACACTTTGCAGACACTAGACGTCTACATAGCCGGCTTAAGCAAGTGGGGTCGTCTATATAAAAATAAAATGGATTATTATAAATAAATTTTGGTCGTGTTGCATGCATCTCAATGAAATTGAATATTGCAGTCTAAAGAGAGAAATGGAGAATTATTGTTATTCTGCATCACTACTAAAATTTCAACGTCTATTGGCGGGCTGCGCAACTTAAACGACATCTGACGGCTGCATTAAATCATGCTCTAGAGCCATGAAAGGTGCTAAATGTTTATAAAATTAATTTATTTTGCATTAATAAATAATGTAAAAGAATTGTTAAGAACCTCAAAAGGAAAAGTGCAATACCGGTAGTGAATAAAAGATTTTGAAACATACAAAGTATGTATGCAAAGTGTTAATAAGTAGTAAAGTTTATTATTGAAATAAGGTTAACCGGCCATACTGTAACAGACTGAAAAAGCAGAAATGAAATGCTGACTTGCGAGGTCTCTGACTTGTAAATAAACAAACGAGTTTTTAATTGATTTTTCTTTTGGTGTTGAGGTTATCTTTTTGCTTGGAAATAAAGATTGATTTATTATTTCTCAATTTTCCTTATTTCCAACTAGCAACTGGAAATGTATAAAATTTCCTGTCACTATTTCTGCCTGTATTTTTACAATTAACTACACAGCAACTATTATGCACCATTTTTAATATTACTTAATATGGCAATTCTACTGTAACAGTGGCGCCGCGATCTGACGATGGATTCTCATGGTACTCACCAAAATAAGACGAAAGAATACCATTTTTTGAGATTTCGCTTAGTTTTCGAGATATCCAGTTTAAAAAATAGTGTTTTTTGTATTTATTTTATTTTATTTTTCATTTGTTTATTTACAGAAACCACAGAAACTGTAGTATCACGGGGTTACATGTGGCGCCGCTATCCGATGATGGATTCTTTTAGAACTAGATAAAATAAGCAGGAAAGTAAAAATACAAATTTGAACTGAAATTGAGTTTATGGACTGTTGTGATGTCTCAAATTGTCTCTAGTGAGCGCCAGTGGGGGCGTTGGCAATTTTCACTATTAGAACTTTTCATAGGTTCGGTCCTATTCATCATCTCGGTTCATTTATTTAAAAAATGGGTTCCTGAACAAACTTTGAAAGGTCCGGTTAAGATATATTCAGTTCGGCTTGTATATCTTCATTTAAGGCTGGTTTTTAGGCGATTAGGTTGGCGTAGGTCCGTCGTCAGTAGCGGCGCCACACGGAATACCCGTGATACTACGGTTGACTTGGATTCAATAAAAAAACAATTGAAAAATAAAAGAAAATAAATACAAAAAACACTATTTTTAAATTGGATATCTCGAAAACTAAGCGAAATCACGAAAAATGATATTCTTCATTTTCGTCTTATTTTGGTGAGTACTAAAAGATCCATCGTCAGATCGCGGCGCCACAGTTAACGTAGAATTGCCCAATTAGCAACTATTATGCACCATTTTTAAAATTACTTTTTATTTGTTTACCCTGAACGTGAGCATGATTTAACGAAAATTTGACCACTACGATCGCTGCGATCGATTCAGTTGTCCCCACCATGCACTACGCACGGTCCCAATTGGTTTGTCTATCTTTCTTTATTATATCTTCTTTTAAAAGTATCATAATACTTTTAAAGAATAGAATGTTAGAAAAAAATACATTCAAAATTTAAATAATTGAGAGAATTGTCTCTGAAAATCTTAGACATGTTTTATTTAGATGGAGATGCCTTACACATTTCAGAGATTAATGTTCCCACTTTAGAGCACACTTTGCAGACACTAGACGCCTACATAGCCGGCTTAAGCAAGTGGGGTCGTCGTCAGTGAATAAGATAATTATGAATTTTTGAGACCATGAAATAGATTATATTTGCAAAATGAAAGAGCATAAAAAAAATAAAATACGTCATTAATAGAGGAAAAAATCTGCCGGGGTTCAAAAATTTCACCCAAAAATATATAAATGAAGGTCTTATTGTAATAAAATGACAAACTACATGATTTTTAATAAAACATTTCTTTTTTTAGTAAAAATATATTTCACTATTTGCCTTTTATTCAACCAATAGCTGCTAGGCATCTAAAAAAACCCTTATTAAAAATAGTTGCTTCTAAAACTCTCAATTTTATAGATTTTTTTAAAATCGCCTATTATTTAAAGTTTTCAGTTTTGTGTCTCATGTTATTCCTATAAGCCCTTGAATTATAATATAAATGTTTAAAGGAGGATGAATAATTCAATTGCTTCTTTTCAGTAATCCAAATATTTCGAGAGCATGACACTTTCTCTTCAATTATACTACTATTAGCAAAGTTAAAATAAACTAAAAATTAGCTTTTTTGAAACATGCAGGATACTTTTTTTGCAATATAATAATGCTATCATTGACCGTCGAATTTATTGAGATATTTACTTTAAACAATCACCTAAATGCTATATTTGGATGTAAACATAAACAGTATTTATACAACGCATCGCCAAATCATACAAGAGTTATTATCAGCTGATTTGAATAAAGCAAACTAACTTTTGTATTTAATTATTTTTTTATAATTGTTTTATTTCAAACTTGTTGTCATACTATTTATTTTTAATCCTATTATTTTTCATTTGTATTTTAACTTATTTAAATATTAGACACTACACTTCTTTTGACTTAACTGGAGCGAAAAAGGACCTCTCCTTAACGGGTCTGATTTTTAATCTGGCTTCTACACTAATTCACACAGACACACTTACTACTAGCAAATACTGTATATATCAATACAGGACAGTCTGTCAAAAATATGGTACCATGAAAACTGCGCACGCGAGAAAAAAGTCCACTACATAAAGCGCATAATTTAATTTATTTACAAGAAAATAATACTGTTTACACGCAATTAAAGGAGTTTAAATAAAAAAAGTTGTTTTTTTTTCCTTAGGCAATAAGGATATAGTGCCTGGAGCCACCGAGCGATGCACGGTAACCCCTGACTCCCCCTGCCCGCATTCCTTCATATTGATAAACATTATATAAAAATAAATAGGAAAATAATAAAAAAAAATAATCGTATAGGATCTGAAATAAAAACATAAAATTAAATAAGATTTGTTCCCAAACCAATTATTTTACATTAATTAATGTATACATTGTATTTTTGCTTCGATTGAGATTATTTCTCCACCATCAGTGTCCTTATTCATCTTTAGTCCTTTGTTTTAATAAGAGGAAAAATCTAATTAGATAAAAAAACCTCTTTTCCGATAATTATTTCAATTCCATTATTCCCCAATCAAGTCGATTGGTTCCATTTCCATTTCAACCTCCCTCTAATCCTTTGTTCCCAAAGTTATATAAAAAATATATATATAAATATTTGCTATAACCAATTAGTGGGTTTTAAAATTAAAAAAATCAATTAAAAATAAAAGATAATTGAAAAAAATGTAAACAAACTTTTTTATTGAGATTTTCATCTATCAATAATTACTTTAATTAAGAAAAGATCAATTAAGATTAAAATTGTCGAGGTCCAGACCTAGCCAGATCGTTTTCTCATCCTCAAAACTTATTAATAGAATTTGTTTCATCAAAATCGGTAGAGCAGTTTTCAAAATAGAACTAAGATACAAATATATATATATAAATATATATAAAACAATTTATGCTCGTTTAATAAGAGTAGATTTTAATGAAAAAAATAATGTATGCATGCCAAATAAGGTAATATAGCTGTAAATTTAACCAACCACAGTATATCAGCGAATTTATAGCACTTTGCAGGTTTTTAAATAGTTATATTACTTTTTTATTAAGAGTATTTGCCAGTACACGTTTTTTTTTTAATTTTGCCGGTAGCCGAAAGCCGGATTTGAACTGCAAGATTGCCTTTTTGCTCGCATGGTGGCGCTCAAATTCATGAGACCAAAAACCGTTGGCTTTTCTATTGTATTTTGACAGACTGTCTTGTATTGATATATACAGTATTTGCTACTAGTCAAAATAGACAAAACAACTTAATAGTGGAAAAAAAACATTTGCCATTTAAATTAACAGCCCTTTTCTATGAGTTTATTTAAAAAATCACCAGGCTAGTTCATTTCTTTAAAATCCCAAATAGAGAAATCAATTATAAAATAAAAAAAAAAATATCTTACAGATAGCAAGGTTTCCAATTAGATGAATGGGACCTTTTCCTTGGATCAATGTGAATTTGACTGGTGGATCTGGGAAGCTAAGGTCTAATTGGGTCTGTGGAGAAGTGTCTGCTTGTAGCCGAACGACAGGCATTTTCAGGGAGCCCTGGAAACCCATCACTTCAACCTCGACTACGTTCAACTCGCCTGGCTTGGCGGACCCTCCTAAAACCGCCTACAAAACACACAAACAAACACATTCATTAATAATACAAGAAATTTATTTAATTCACGCAATTGTCATGTATCATAAAATTTTAGATAAATATTACAATAAAGTATATATAGTAAATTATAATAGTAAAAAGTTGAATTAAATAAATTGTCTCTGAAAATCTTAGACATCTTTTATTTAGATGGAGATGCCTTACACATTTCAGAGTTAATGTTCCCACTTTAGAGCACACTTTGCAGACACTAGACGTCTACATAGCCGGCTTAAGCAAGTGGGGTCGTCTAGATAAAAATAAAATAAATTGGATTATTATTAATAAATTTTGGTCGTGTTGCATGCATCTCAATGAAATTGAATATTGCAGTCTAAATTATTGTTATCCTGTATCACTGCTAAAATTGCAAGGTCAAATGGCCAAATGGCGTTTCTTAGGATTTTTTTGAAATTTAGACACTTTTAAAAACACAATTAACAAAAAATATTAATCTAGCTTATAAAATTAATTATAATAGTATTTATTTAATTATATATTTTTCAGGAACTCGCCGATTTTGAAAAGCTAGGAAATTCAATGAAAATTACTGAACAAGGTGATTGATTATTATTTTTTTTTTTTGTTTTTAATAATAAATTATTAAAAACAAAAAAACTGAGCCATTACACTATTAAGTGTTGGACTTAATAAAAATAATATATTAGGGATATATCTATATTTATATGTATATACATTACTTTATATATATCTATATATATATCCCTAATATATTATTTTTTATTTCATTATAATAATAGTTAATATTAAGGTAGTTGTTTTAAATTTTATTTAAAATTATTGTGTAGTTTTTTATTATAACGTACTAGAAACGTGAATGGCAAAAATTGCACATCTCCACGGTAATAAGTTGAATAAATAAATTGTCTCTGAAAATCTTAGGCATCTTTTATTTAGATGGAGATGCCTTACACATTTCAGAGATTAATGTTCCCACTTTAGAGCACACTTTGCAGACACTACACGTCTACATAGCCGGCTTAAGCAAGTGGGGTCGTCTAGATAAAAATAAAATGGATAATTATTAATAAATTCAGTATATTCAATAAATTTTAGTCGTGTTGCATGCATCTCAATGAAATTGAATATTGCAGTCTAAAGAGAGAAATTGGGAATTGTTGTTATCCTGTATCAGTATTAGTATTGCAACGTCTATACCCATTAAATGTAGATGGCAATTATTAATCAATTAAAATAGAGAATATATATTATTAGGCATGCTTTTCAGGAAAAAATCATGCAAGATTAATCATATACTATTATTGTTTGTAATAATTTTCAAGTAAAGGTATTATAAGCCCATGTGTATAGAATATTTTGTACGTTACTTTTGTATCTCCTGAAGATGGGCTAAATACCCGAAATATATATGGAGATAAAACTCGAAATGTTTTATTTAATCCACCAAGTAATTTTAATTAAAATATTTCACCTAGACTAATTACAAACTGATTGATATGTTTCAATAGATAAGCTCTAATAGAAAAAAAAGCACATGGGTTTAGTAAGCCCAAAACTTTTTGCTGTTTATGTACCACTACTAGCCAATCGCGTGCTCGTTTGACAAATCTGACAACAGTGTCCGAGCTTGTATATATTTTATCATAGAAATTTATAATAATAATAATCTTTATTAGCTATTTTCAGCTATAACACATACAATAATTATATGCAAGAACATACAATGATAATATCACAAAAACAAAAGAAAACAATATAATTTAACAATACAATACAATAATAGAGCAATCACAGTACAACATTATAATTTTGGTGGAGATTCCACAACAAGATTATCTTTTCGAAATTACGAATTCCAACAATCGCTCCTTAAATTCCTGGATTTTTGGGACATTTCTTATCTCACTCGGCACTTTATTGTAATCGGACAAACCCCTATAAAATAAAGTCCTAAATTTTTTATTTGTCGTACAAATATCAATCCTGAAATTCTTCCCACCTCACAAATCATAACAACATTTCAGATAAAGTATATTATAAAGGTCGATTTATAAAACACAAAGTTCTTAATAAGCGATTGAAAGCTGTTGCGACAATGCCTAAAGCGAAAAAACTGTCAAAAATTACTAAAGTTAACCTACTTTTTAGGTTAAATAAATGCGTTGTTGCCAGCTTGTTTTAGTGTAAATTTTTCATTATTTATTCATTATTATCTCAGAAACTGTGTTGTAAGTAAGAATTAAAATTTTGTTAAAAAATGTATTAGTTATTGCTTAATGTTGGTTTAGTTTTTTTATATCAATGGTAAGAAGAGTTTCTTAATTAGAATTAAATATGTATGTGTAAACTTTCCGTTATTACGTAGAGTGCAATGTATAAGAAGAGTCTGAAAAACTCTTATCTCTGGAATTGAATATCTCCGGAAATATATTGTTCATCAATTTCATTTTGCCACCTAACGATGCAGAAAAGTTTTTAAATAATAATCTGGCTAAATTTCAAAAAAATCCTAAGAAAACCCATATGGTGAAACAACTACCTTAATTAACTATTTATAATGATATTAAAAATAATATATTAGGGATATATATAAAAGTAATGTATATACATATAAATATAGATATATCCCTAATATATTATTTTTATTAAGTCCAACATTATTAGGTTCAGTTTTTGTTTTTAATAATTTATTTAAAAAAAAAAAATATATATAAATTTCAAAAAAATCCTAAGAAAACAACTACCTTAAGGTAGTTGTTCGGCCAAAATGCGTTTTCTTAGGATTTTTTGAAATTTAAATATATTATTATTGAAATACTTGTGCATCGATTGTGCCATAAACGAAATTGCATGAACACAATACCGTTCCGGAGATATTTAATTCTCAAAATCGATTTTTTCGGGCCCTTTGTTAGCATTGCAACTCGGTTTACCGGGATTCTCCGGAAAGTTTACATACGTTATTTAATTATAATTAAGAAAACCCTTCGTACAATTTTTATAAAAAACTAAACCAACATTAAACAATAACCAATCACATATTTTAAGACTAAGTTCATTCATAGTTACAACCACAGTTTCTGAGATAATAAGGAATAAATAATGAACAATGTATATAAAATTCTCACTAAAAACATTTTGGCAACAGCGCATTTATTAAACCAGCGAAAGAGGGTAAAAGTAGAAAGCGCGCGCTGCTGATGATTTTTCAAAATTATAATTTTCATAAGATGTAACGTAGGCGTTGATTACATTTGTTAAAAAATAACAAAACGATATTTTGTTTAGAAATTTTTGAAAATATTATTATTTTTTATTATTATTAGGTCATGTTCCTTCAAGTATATGCGTTTAATTTTTTGTCTGGATAAGTGTATGGCTAATCATTTTTTACTTTACCATACAGGGTAAATGGTCAAGTATTGTGATCGTGCATGAAATAAGCGTTTTTTTCTTCTTTTTTTCGAAATAATAATTGTTTTCTGAAATGTCTAGTCTGTTAGTTAGTCTGTGCGTTATCAAATTTTTGTAGGACGAGCTAGCTCAAAAACTAGTGTGAATATCTAACCAAATTTCACACGTAGTTTTGGTCTCATTGACATAAGAGCTGGTTAGATTTTCATATTTTTTAATAAAATATCTTTCTGACAGTGACAACAGGTTAGGTTATTCGCCAACTCGCCCACTTCAATTATTCGGGCACATTAGCACTCTTAGTACACATTTTTTTTCCTCATTCATTACCGCAACAGCTTTTTAATCGTTTATTTAGAACTTTTTAATAATAAATCGACCTTTAAAAATGTATTTTATCATTCATTTTATCTGTCATTTTTAATGTCATGTATAAAAATATTCAATCTCTTTCAATGTTGCCAAATTTCTCAAACGAGCACGGGATTGGCTAGATTTGGTACAAAAACAGCAAAAAGTGTTGGCCTTATGAACTATGAATCCTTATTGACTGTTCTATATACTTGAGCATTGTACTTTTTAAGGTATTGTCGCGGAACAACTACCTTAAAATAATATCCTTTTAATATTGAAAATACAAGGTATAAAATTTTAATTTAGAGATAAAGATAAGTAATATTTACCTAAGGAGAAAGCTGAGCAAGTTATTTAAAACTTTTTAAATTTGTATGCAGATTAATTAATTCCCTCCTTGAAATACTAACCCCGGTTGAGAACTACTGTGCTAGAGCTTTTATTTTTGCAATTGAATTTATTAGAGGTTGTATGATAGCTTTAACTATTTATTGATCATCTCAAAACTTATGTATATTATTATTAATTTAAAATATAAAAAAATGGTGAACCTCTTTTATTTTTGTCAGCCATTAACCAAATTTCAAATTTGAACTCACTTGTTTAACATTGAGAATGTGGTCGCCTCTGTAGGAAACTTGTTTGCCTTCTTCAGATTCCAACTCTGGGTTCCATGACTCGGACGCCTTCTCTCCATCGAGACTCAAACCTGGGGGCAAAAATAATCAAAATAAATAAATAAATGTTTTTTTTTTATTTTTAAGATAAAATTGTATAGAGTATAATAAATAAACAAAAGATTAAATAGTAATAAGATAAATAAATTTATTGTGTTTAGTTTATTATTATTATTATATAGATTAGTTTATGAATTTAAGTAATTATTTAAAAATTTTCATATGCTGAGTAGCAAAAGTTCTATTTATATAAAAATAAACCTAAAAGTGTGTCCTTTTTGGTTGATTTAAATAAATACACCTATAAATACATACATAAAACAAAAATATATAATTTTATTTTATTTAGTTTTGAGAATCTATCTTTAGATTCAATACATTCATTTATGAATAAATAAATGCAAATTAGTAATGAAAAAATATTAATATTAAACGCATTATAATAATTCTTATTAAAACTATTATATATGGATTTATTTAATGAATAAATAAATACTTAAGTATAACTGAAGATGAATTCAAACCTTTTGAAACTAAATAAAATGTATGTAGATGCACATAGATGGTTATATTATGTAGAAATTTCCTTTTCTTGGGAATTCCTGAGGGTTTATGTTAGCCTCCAGATGTAGCTGGAGTTCCTCAAAAGTTATACCAATGTCTTTTTATTTTTAATCAAAATTATATTATATATCATACATTAGTATATTTTTTCTTTAAATTTTACTACCTCTTGGGGCTAAATAAACCTCAGGAATTCCCATAAAAGGGAAATTTATACATAAATAAAATATATTTCTCTATTAATATACTTACTTATGTATGTTTGGACAATTATTCACTGAATAAGATTTTCTTACGGAGAATAGAATGGGTAAACATAGTTGTTGATTTTTAAGAGAAATTCAATATAACGCACATGTATTTTAAACCCCATTAAGTATATAGAACTTCTATTTATATTTGGAATTGTTTATTTATTATTAATTATTGTTTAAAATAGTGCTATCTAGGAGGCCGGTATATCATTGTCCTAAATAAATAAATAAAATAAACAATTGGTTTGAGAAAAAAAAACATGTCAATAATTGATTTATTTATAACAATGCTAATAATAATAATATAGGTTATAGAATAAAATTTTTACTTTCTATTTATGATGAATGAAATCAATTTAATTAGTAACTAACTAACTAATAAACTGTTATTGAATTGAATATTCATGCTGAAGATTAAGAAATTTTCATTTTGATTACATATTTAAATTTATTAACTATATTATAGATTTATTATAAATTTAAATATTTAATCAATTTGAAAATATTATTTTGAAAGACTTGTCTTAGTTACAAATTAAATGGATTTGATGGGCTAAATATAGATTAGAATTTTTAGCATCTGAATTTTCATGTGTAATATGTATATTAGACTTGGAGATGAAAAAAGGCTTCGAAACTAGTCAATAATTAATAAGATTTTACATTCAGGAGTGATATAAATAAAAATAAAAATAAATCTCTGGCTCGACAACCCTTCATGGGTCTTGGCCTACTGAATACAGGAGTGATATAGTACTCTTTATTTTATTGTTATAAATTATGCTTTTGCATAAAATAAATATTTATATGAAACAATAGTTTCGAAGGCACAGCTTTTATCTTCAGTCTGATAGAAAGTGAATTTACTTATAAAGGATGAAGATCCAAATATTAAAACTAGTTTAAAATAAATAGAAATTAATTAATACAATTTTTAGTATATTGCATATAAATTTTAATTAAAATTATTGTGTTGTTTTTCTATTATACTTGTAAAAGAATAAACGTAGTGGTAGATTTTTAAGAGTAAATCTTTTTTTTAATCACTTATTATAATGCACGTGTATTTTAACCCCATTAAGTATAGAGCCCTTTTATTTATATTTTTAATTTGGAATTGTTTATTTATTGAAGGAGACAATAAAAGAGTGTGTCTTCTGCTGGAGTATAAATTTTATTTATTTGTAACGACACTATAGTTCAGCAGAAGACACACTCTTTTATTGTCTCCTTCAATATATAAAAAATTCTGCTACTCTCGGAACAAAAACTTTCATTTTGTTTATTTATTAATAATTGTTTAGTTTGTTATCATTATCGATTTATCATTGTTTTAAATAAATAAACAATTATGTTTGAGAAAAAAAATGTTAATAATATAGGTTATAGAATAAAAATTTTACTTTCTATTTAGCTCATGAAATCAATTTAATTAGTAATCAATAAACTGCTATTAAATTGAATATTCATGCTGAAAATTAAGAAAAGTCTTTCGAAAAGTATATTTTTAAATTGAAAGGTTTTTATATAGTCACAAACTAATAAAAGACAATAATTTTATTTAATTATTTAATAAAATAAATAATGATAATTAAATAAAATAAATAATAATAATAATTAAATAAAATAAATAATAATAATAATTAAATAAAATAAACAATAATAATTAAATAAAATTATTGTCTTTTATTAGTTTGTGACTATAAAAACTTTTCAATTTATAAATAATACTTAAATTTAAGTATATATATATTTATTATAATACAATTTTTAATTTATTGGTTATAAATTTCATTTAAAATTATAGTGTTTCTTAATCACTTATTATAACTCACGTGTGTTTTAACCACATTAAGTATAAAGGCCCTCTATTTTAATTATTAGGAATTGTTTATTTATTAATAGTTATTTTGTCTAAAATAGTGTTTACATTATTGATTTATTATTGTTATAAATAAATAAACAAACAATTGTATTTGAGAAAAAAATAAACATGTTAATAATATAGGTTATAGAATAAAAATTTTACTTTCTATTTACCTCATGAAATCAATTTAATTAGTAACTAACTTAACTAAACTGCTAGTGAATTGACAATTCATGCTGAAGATTGAAAGGATATTTTCAAATTGATTACATATTTTAATTTATAAACTATATATATATTTATTATAAATTTAAATATGTAATCAATTTGAAAATATCCTATCTTAATCTTCAGCATGAATATTCAATTCAATAGCAGTTTATTAGTTACTAATTAAATTGATTTCATGAGCTAAATAGAAAGTAAAATTTTTATTCTATAACCTATATTGTTAACATGTTTATTTTTTTTCAAACACAATTGTTTATTTATTTATAACAATGATAAATCGATAATAATAACTAATTAAACAATTATTATTAAATAAACAATTCCAAATTAAAAATAAAAGGGCTCTATAATTAATTGGGAAAAAATACACGTGCATTATATTGAATTGAAAAGATTCAATGTTAAAAATTTAATATTAAAAATGAGGTACTTGGTTGATTTTTAAGAGTAAATCTTTTCAATTCAATATAACGCATCAAGTATAGAGCACTTCTTAAAATATTTATAATTTGGAATTGTTTATTTATTAATAATTATTTGGTTTTAAATAGTGTTTACATTATTGATTTATCATTGTTATAAATAAATAAACATGTTAATAATTTAGGTTATATATATATATATATAATTATTAGAATATAATAATGTTATTGAATAAAAATATTAGAATATATATATATTATATTTGTTACTATTCTTTTTGGAGAGATAATAAAAATGGTTTGGAGTTTTCTGGAAAGAAAGAAATTGTAAATGGGCGGGTAAAAAGGAGCTTAGGCGGGCAGGGGGGGGCGGTTATGGCGACCCACCACACAGGGAAATATGAGAGAGAGAGAAAGGAAGGCACAATTCAAATACGGGAGTACCGATACTTCAGCTCACCAAACAATACAAAAATACATTCGAATTATAGACCCGAGTAAATTAGAATATGAGAAATTCAATTGAGAATAAGCCGGTGGACAAGTTTCCAATTAAGAATATGCTTTTAAAATATTATTAATAATAAAAAAAAAAACACGTGCGATGCCGGCATGTTAATAATTATTCTGCCAATATTTCATTCAAATATAATTAAAGATATTTAGAAATAAATAAAAAACATACCCCAAAAATAAGCTTCAGACATGGTTGATTTGTTTTTTTATTAAGAAACAAGCTTGGTATAGAACAGAATATTCAGCTTGAGAATGATATGAGTAGATAAATTATGAACTGAATGGATTTGCAAGCGTCTGGTAGAGAAGAAGCTCTGCTGAGCAAGATGGCGGAAAAGGCCGAAAATGACCGACACGAGCCGAAGTCAGCGTCAACGCAAAAATCCCTAGACAATGGCGCGCGGTTCTTTTATTCGGCAACTTACAACGTTGCCAATCTTAATTATTTATTACTTTTTTTTTTAATATTAAATTGAAACATATATATATTATTATATTTAAAATAACTATTTTATTTCAAAATGTAGAGATTAATTTTTTCTTTAAAAATATGTGCCAAAAATTTGAATATTTAAAAAGTGTGGGCGCTTATTTTAATTTTTAAAAAATCTCATAAAACCGCTAAAACTAATTTAAAAAGTGTTACTTATATTTATTTATTCAAGAAAATAATATCAAATAATCAGGGGTGCCCCCTAGCCTCATGACCCCGCAATTTAATGAAAAGTAGCCCTCTCTCGAAAATTATATTTTATTCACTTAATCACTTTTAAAAAATTAGAAGATGTTTTTATTTATTTACCCAAGAAAATAATATCAAATAATCATCATGGGTGCCCCCCCCCTAGCCTCATGACCCCGCGGTTCAATGAAAATTAAAACCCCTATTGTAAATTATATTTTATTCACTTTTAAATAATTAGAAGAAGTTTGTATTTATTTATTCAAGAAAATAATATATCAAAATAATCAGGGGTGCCCCCCCTCTTGTAAATTATTTTAAAAATTAGAAGATGTTTGAATTTAATTTAAGAAAATAATATTAAAATTTTATTCACCATCCCAAATTAATTTCAAGAATGCAACGTGTAAACCTGATATGATGAGGATATATATATATAAGTATAAAAGTATATTTGGAATCTCTAAATATTTTTTTCGTAATGACTTCTGCGAATTTTTATTCCAACATCAACCATTTAATTTAGAAACAAATCTGCACTTAGCCATTGTATTTATTTTACTTATTAAATTTTATTCTAGTATTACCTACTTAATTCTTAGAGTAAAAACGTTGAAAAGTTTCCTTTGTGTTTTCAGTCGAATATAAAATATATTTCAAATTTCATATATAATAATAAAATATATACCTATATACTACTTATTATTTGCATAAATTTTATATGAATTTTAATTATAAATTATTTTTAACCGACTTCAAAAAAGGAGAAGGTTCTCTATTCGACTGAATTTTTTTTTTTTTTTTTTTTGTGCCTTTGTTACCTCATATCTCCGCAAATTGTCAACCGATTTTGAAATTTTTTTTGCATTGGGTCCAGTCTAGCTTCCGATTGGTCCCATTTTTTTCGATTTTTTTCTATAGGTATTAGACCTTTTTTATTAGGTTTGTTCAGACCTAACTCTTTTGTTTATGAACCGATTTCGATGGCTCTTATCCGAAAGGGGTGTCTTAGGGATGGTGTCATATTAATTTGGTCAAGTTCTGATGATATTAAGTCACTATTAATAACATCACTAAAAAGAGAAAAATAAAAATAATTTTTAAGAAAAAATAAAACCGACTTCAAAAAATTAAATGTGTAAGGCGCGACTTCCGCCCGACCTGAAAAGGGGTCTTAATTAAGGACGAAACAATGTATTACAATAAATTTGTAATTAAAAACAACGGTGTTTAATTTCATGGTAGATCAATTATACAAATTATATAAAACCAATTCGATTATGAAGTTACAATTGAAATAATACGAGCTAGTTAATATACTAGTAAAAATATAAATAATTTTGAAGAACAAATTTAACTATGACTATAGGTTATTAAGCAATTACAAACTAGACTAAACTTTAAAGTTACAAACTAACATACTTTGAAATATTTTCTGATCAGACTTATCATTGTTAAACGTTTCGGCCAAACTACTCACGCACTTCCGACGTCTGTCATCGGTCTCGTCCACGTGTAGAGCTCCTGCCCTGCTCACTAGTGGCTCAACTGCAGGGCGCCCGGCGCCCTTCAATGACGCCGATCCTCGCACAGCTGGCAGGACAGCCCTCTTGCCCTCCGCCATCATTGGCTATATCGATCTTCACTTAGCTCGTCCAGCCGCCTCTCGGCCCTTCACAGGCACGGCTGTTCCTCAGACTCCCACGGACAGGCCCTCGCGTGCCTGTCCTTCGCCATCCTCGTGGTCACTCGTCGACGCTCCTCTCCGCCCGTTTGATCACAGCCACGGGACGGTCACATCGCTCTTCTTAGACAGCCCGCAGGCTCACCCAGCCCGCAAGCTGGCCGTGTCCCCGAGATACCGGCTACCGCCTGCAGGGCGGCATCCTGGTCCTTAGCACATCACCGAACACATACGTGATGTACCTGCACACAGTTCGTACTGCACACACTCGCGTTAACACTGTCTTTCACATAACGCGCGTACCTACACACGCCTGCGGCACACACCTGTACCCGCCCCGGGGTAGTCACACAGTCCCTCGCACGCGTTCACATCTGCCCCTGCTCGCAGGGGCGGCCGGCCTGCCACCCCCCAGCCGTTATGTCTGTCGTGCCAGCCTCAGGACCACTCCCCGCGTCGGCCGTTAGTTCCGCGTCCTCGCTGTCACCCACACATTTCCATCTTTGAGGGGAGACACACCGACAGCGACTTCCTCTTTCCACGCACTCACACTCTCGTATCCGTTGGTCACTTCATACACAGACAGGCCCGCCTCCTCTCGCGTCTCTTCTCTTGCCCAGGGTAGCGTCTGTTCTCTCTCCCACTCCCTTGTACGGGAGCTAATATTCACTATACTGGATCTAGGCACGGCGCCAACCTGTCTCGCTGTTAACTCAGCAGTTTACTGAGGCTACTCTCTATTCCAACAAATTAGACTTTCTTTAACTTAACAAATAAATTACAGGCTAAGTATTCGCTAAGGGCCGTAGCCCCCTTACATCCTTCCCCGTTTTAGAAAAAAGATGTCTATGTCCTTGACATAGACATCCTTTACAGTTCGCCTGGGGTCCGTCACTTAACGTTATACTACATATAGATTTTATCCACAACTTAAAACTAACTGAACCACTTATATCTAAGGCTTAATTCTAGGGAGACTATACTTTGCGTACAGGGGGGTAGCCTCGTAATTACGGTAGCCATGATATACATCGATAAAGTAGATTAAACTCACATAGAAGGGAGCGTATCGGTCACCTTCAACGCATCTAACCGCCCTGATGACTGATACCTTCCCCTCCACGGCCCAAAATCGTTCAAGGCGACTCCCACTTCAGGTCCACGGTGTCATCGCCCTCCTTCATAAAATTAAAGGATTTTCTTCAAACTTTTCTCGTTAAAACAGCCAAAATTTGCATTTACCGCGCTTGTAACTTATTCCAAATAGTGATCGCCTAAATATTTCGATTATTTTTCTCCTAGGCTACCCTCCCGACCACCTGGGCCTTCCTCCCGAGATATGTTAGCCCCAATTCCAAATGTCCTTTACTACACACCAAGAAAATAGGAAACGACTACTCCAATAATTTTCTCACCCTGGTGCTACCAATTTTCTCCGGGGATGACGTGGTTTCGCAAACATCTCTAGCAGAGGTGTCCGTCCGGGGCCCCTTACACAATAGGACCCCCGACTTCCCGGTCTTGTCACGGCGGGCCCCTTACACACAGTAGGACCCCCTGACCTAACGGGTCTTGTCACGGCGGGTCCCTTACACACAGTAGGACCCCCTGACCTATCGGTGTTAGTCATGGCGGGCCCCCTTACACACAGTAGGACTCCACTCTGCCCCTTACACACAGTAGGGCCCCGATTTTCCTCCTTCGTCCATTGGAATCTCCTTCCGAAATGCTCAAAATGACTCAAAAATTCTCCCAAAAATGGCTCAACATCTTCCTTGAAAAGGTCTCGGGATTTTCCTCAAAAAATAATTCAAAAAATGCTTCCCTCAGAACTGTCTCTCAAAAATTTCCTTCGAAAAATGACTCAAAACTTTTTCAAAAAAAAAAGGCTCAAAATTGCTCGAAAATAACTCAAAATTCTTTCCACAAACCGTCTCAGATTCTCACTAAAAGATAGCTCAAATTTTTCCTGAAAAGGTCTCGCATTTTGTCTAAAAAATAAATTCAAAATTTACACGCGGACTTCAAAAAATTAAAGAATTTTCTTCTTCGGCGGTCGGCCCGGCGGTCGACCCCGATCTCGAGTTCCCCGTCCCAATCCTGGGCGGTGGTGGTTCCTCATCCCTTAGGCTTCCCAGAACGACTGCCGCTACGGTTATCCAACCCGGAACATTATTTTTCATGAAATTAAAATAAAATATACGCCTTACAGTTTGTCAAAAATAAAACTGTTGAAGAAAAAGAAAACAGATATTGACCAAATTACGAATAATATAATGGAAATCAAGCAAAGAGACACAATTAATAAACTAGGAACTTCAGGAGAAGAGGTTCCATTAACAACCAATTTTACAAGTCTATCTAGCTGTTGCACCTGGCCAAGCTGTTTATATTTACGATATTAGATTCAGTCCACAAATAGATTCCAAAGATTTAAGGTTCCGTATTATATTACTTCTTGTCCGACATTACTGTTTTCTTCCCCTTCTACTTCACCACGGTTTGCTTCTCTGCTAGTTCAACCCTTCAACCTTTTATCCTGTCTTGTGATTTTCCCTCTCGTTATCCCTTCCTTCCACCTGAGGGGCCTGGACACCACCCTTACCTTACAGGCCCTCCCGCCCCCCTCCCGGATGGTGACCGGGGCGCCGCTAACGGCCAGTTCCCCGTATCGCCACCCTAGGTAGGCTCTTCTTATTTTCACCCCAAGGACCTAGCCCAGGCCTTCCCTGCTCGGGGTCACCGGGGCGCCGCTCACGGCCAATTCCCCGTGTCACCACCCCCGGCAGGGCGAATTCGGGAAGAAACCCTCTTCCCAAGATGGTCACCGGGGCGCCGCTAAGTGGCCAAGGTGTAACCACCATGTAGGGCGAGACATCCCATTCTCGGTCTCCTTCTTATTCTACACCGGGGGCCTGGCACAGTCCTTCCCTACTGACCCTCCTTTCCCCTTCTGATCCCTTGTCACACATTTCTTTTTTATTGGTTGAAGCCTCAGGTTTTCCCTTTCACCCCACTCTCCTCCTTAGACGTCCCTGACCACTCCCAAAGCAGTCTCTAAAATTTTGTATTATTTCTCCCGTGGTGAACCTCGCGACTAACGCCTCTAGAGCAGCTGATCCTTTCGTCTGCAACCTCAGCACTTAGTTCAAAATACCTGACCCCAAAATTCACTCAAAATCCCCTTTCGCTCCAAAGTTTTGTCAAAACTACCCCGGTCCAAAATCTATTCAAAATTCTTTTAAAAATTCCTCAACTATTAATCCCATAAATTATACAAGTTTATTCACCATGCTGGCTCAAGACGCAAACAAAAATAAAAATGATGTTCCGGGTTTTCCCAAAATTTGCAATATTCAAATCTATATAGATACACCTCGTACGCTTCAACAATTACTCCAGGATTAATAAAACACTTTTATGAGCTTTCCGATAATAATATTTTGAAAATTTTATATAATAGAAATTTTGTCCAAAAACTCCTCTCAACCCCGTCAACTTCATTTAGACCTCAATCACAAAAGTAAATAGAAAATAAAATGTTTGCTCACAAATATGTAATCCAAACCTTGAATTTTAAAATTCAAACAAATTTCGTACATTTTCTGAAATAAAATTCTACCCCAAATTATTCTGAAATTTTTAACATTTTCTTTAAAAAAAATTTTCTCTCCTCCAAAATTAAACTTATTTACCTCCAAATAAATTCCCCTCTGAAATTCTGAATGAAATCGTCAACTCCTTCTGTGCTTATCTCAGTGTCCCCACCTTGGGTATTCCTGTATCATCCGTTGAAGTTTTCCGAGTATTGTCCTCCTTTCCTGTCACATGTTTTCAGCCACTCGATGCCTAGCCTTCCTCGCAAAAGTGAAAACTCAATAAATTAAAGCTATCAAAATGGTTCCAAACTTCTTATCGTTTAATCATGTTATCCTTAAAATTTTCTAAAACCTTACTTGACCCAAATTCTTTCCTAAATTTATACTGAGCGGCGCTCTCAAAATTATTTCAAACTTCTGTTCAAAATGGCTCGAAATTATCTTTTAAACTTCTTTTCTCCTTACACTTTTCCTGAAATTTCATTTCCTCCAAAAATTTCCCGACATTTGGCCCGAATTCTCCCTTATATATCATAAACTTTTGTTTTCCACTTTATGCACTTAAAATTTTCCTCAAATTTTATTTCACAAATTTTCTGAAATTGGCCCTTAAAAATTCCCTTCTATATATATTAAACTTTTTCCCAATTATTCGTGGGCGGCACTCTCGACTGAGCCGAGCGAGTGCCCGATTTCAAAAATCTTCTTTTCAAAAAAATTCCATCAAAATATTCAATCACAATTTCACTAGAAAATTTTTGAAATCGTTAACCCCACACCTCGACACCAATTTGTAAGGCGCGACTTCCGCCCGACCTGAAAAGGGGTCTTAATTAAGGACGAAACAATGTATTACAATAAATTTGTAATTAAAAACAACGGTGTTTAATTTCATGGTAGATCAATTAGTACAAATTATATAAAACCAATTCGATTATGAAGTTACAATTGAAATAATACGAGCTAGTTAATATACTAGTAAAAATATAAATAATTTTGAAGAACAAATTTAACTATGACTATAGGTTATTAAGCAATTACAAATCAGACTAAACTTAAAGTTACAAACTAACATACTTTGAAATATTTCTGATCAGACTTATCATTGCTTAAACGTTTCGGCCAAACTACTCACGCACTTCCGACGTCTCTCCGGTCACTGTCTGTCCACGCAAGTAGAGCTCCTGCCCTGCTCACTAGTGGCTCACTCGCAGGGCGCCTGGCGCCCCACACGCCGATCCTCGCACAGCTGGCAGGACAGCCCTGCCCTCCGCCATCATTGGCTACATCGATCTTCACTTAGCCCGTCCAGCCGCCTCTCGGCCCTTCACAGGGCACGGCTGTTCCCTCAGCACTCCCACGGACAGGCCCTCGCGTGCCTGTCCTCTCGCCATCCTCGTGGTCGGCTCGTCGACGCTCCTCTCCGCCCGTTTGATCACACAGCCACGGGACGGTCACATCGCTCTTCAGGACAGCCCGCAGGCTCACCCAGCCCGCAAGCTGGCCGTGTCCCCGAGACGAACGGCCACCGCCGCAGGGCGGCATCCTGGTCCTTAGCACATCACCGAACACATACACGATGTACCTGCACACAGTTCGCAGCACTTGCACACACTCGCGTTAACACTGTCTTTCACATAACGCGTACCTACACACGCCTGCGGCACACACCTGTACCCGCCCCGGGGGTAGTCACACAGTCCCTCGCACGCGTTCACATCTGCCCCCGCTCGGGGCGGCCGGCTCACCCCCCAGCCGTTATGTCTGTCGTGCCAGCCTCAGGACCACTCCCTGCGTCGGCCGTTAGTTCCGCGTCCTCGTCACCCACACATTTCCATCTTGCGTGGGAGATACACTGACAGCGACTTCCTCTTTCCACGCACTCACACTCTCGTGTCCGTTGGTCACTTCATACACAGACAGGCCCGCCTCCTTCTCGCGTCTCTTCTTCTCTTGCCCAGGGTAGCGTCTGTCTTCCCACTCCCTTGTACGGGAGCTAATATTCACTATACTGGATCTAGGCACGGGCGCCAACCTGTTCCGCTGTTAACTCAGCAGTTTACTGAGGCTACTCTCTATTCCAACAAATTAGACTTTCTTTAACTTAACAAATAAATTACAGGGCTAAGTATTCGCTAAGGGCCGTAGCGCCTTTTACAAATGCAACAAATAAAATACACTAAAAGGTATAAAATAATTATTATCTTATTTAGTTACAACTAAACGACGAAATATTAACATGAAATTACTTTTTGAAGTCGGTGCCAAACATATACCTTTTATGAATCGCACTCGACGGATCTTACTTAGTACGTTTGGCGGGTATGCTCGCTTATAGGTATAGTTAGTTTGGCACCGACTTCAAAAAGTAATTTCATGTTAATATTTCGTCGTTTAGTTGTAACTAAATAAGTATAATAATTATTTTATACCTTTTAGTGTATTTTATTTGTTGCATTTAATTTTTTGAAGTCCGTTTTATTTTTTCTTAAAAAATATTTTTGATTAGTTATGTCTACATTGATTAAATTATTAAAGTTGTTATAAGAAAATATAAGGACTATTTTTATGCAGATAATTTATATTTTATTGCCAACGTTTCGTCAACTTTGTTGACTTTTTCAGGGCTCTAAAAAGTGATAAGGCATCAAAATTAATACATACCATAACATTTTAAAATCAAAACCATATATAGGTATTTTACCTTAACAGCTACCGTCTCGTTCCTGGACCTGCAGGGTCGTACACACACACACACACTCACGCACAAGTAAAAATATACTCGCGATCCATTTCGGTTTCGAAGGAATAAAGATTTGAGTTAACACGGATTAAATTGGGATAGGATTAAGGATTAAGGACATGATTCTCTTGATAAAAGAATCATGAGCTCACGTGGGCAGGGAGGCAAACCCCTGAAGTAGGTCTGTTCTTTTTACTCTATTTAAGTACAAAGAAGTACTCACCTACCCGTTACCCAAGTATTAGAAATAATTTTGTATAAATAAAATTTTAACTTTTATATATAGTATTAATAAGAATTTTGCTGGCTTGGTGTGTACTGGATATATTAATTTTTTATTGTTAAAGGATAAATAAATTGAATTGCTTCTTTCCAGTAATTTATTTTATTATTCAAATGGTTAATCCAAATATTTCGAGAGAGCTCTCAAAATCTCTTCCTCAGTGGAAACTGTGGGACCACACAATAGGCAAGTCAGTGAGTTATTATTAATTACAGAATGTCAAAAGGTACTCACCCACTCCTTCACCAATGTGCCGACAATATATTAGGTTGGGGAATAAGTTCGTTCGGTTTTTATTCAAAGAGGATTATTTAAAGGATTTGTTTGTTGTTGAGCAAAGGGTTTGTATTCATTAGACAGTGCATTTTCTGCTCTAGAGCACTGTGTTATTTGTTTTTTCGAATATTTTTAGTTTTTCCTATTTTCCACGCTTAAAAATAGAATACCCAGGTGTCAAAAAAAATCAGCATTTTCGACATCTACTTTTCTTCGCTTTTCATCGCGGTCAAAAAGCAGCTGAAGCCGCTCGTGACATATGCAACGTGTATGGAGAAGGTGTCATAGGTGAGCGCGCAGCACAGAAATGGTTTGCGAAGCTCAAAAACGGCGACTTTGACCTCGCAAAATCTCCACCCGAAAAAGACCATGATCTGCGTTTGGTGGGACTGGGAAAGCATGATACACTGGAAAATGCTTGAAAGGAACGCAACGGTCAACAAGGAGCTCTACATTGCCCAACTACGCCGCGTAAATGAGGCTATGCGACTGAAAAAACCTGACCGACAAGGCCAAGTCATCTTGCTCCACGACAACGCCAGACCCCATGTTGCACAAGTCGTCAAAACCGCACTCCAAGAGCTCGAATGGGAGGTTCTTCAACATCCACCGTACTCTCCGGACCTTGCGGCAACAGATTATCACCTGTTCCGCTCCTTGTCGAATCAAATGAGGGGTGTTACCTTCGACGGCGAAGAGGACCTCAAAAACTGGCTCAACAACTTCTTCGACACCAGACCGGGCGATTTTTGGCGGAACGGCATCAACAAATTGGTCGAGAAGTGGCAGGAGGTTGTAAACAGTAACAACGAATAAATAATTGATTAATTTATTGTTATAATTATTGTTTTTTGTTTAAAGAAAGCTCTTTGAAAAAACCGAACGAACTTATTCCCCAACTCATATATATATATATATATATATATATATATATATGTATGTGTGTGTTGTGTAATCAAGCTTTTATCAATGTTCTGTACAAACTGATGGGGTCGGCACATTGGTGGGGGGTGGGTGAGTACGTTTTGACATCTGTCATTAATAATAATTGACTGACTTGCCTATTGTGTGGACCCACCCCACAGTTTCCACTGAGGAAGAGATGCCGAGAGCGCTCTCGAAATATTTGGATTAACCATTTGAATAATAAAATAAATTACTGGAAATAAGCAATTCAATTTATTTATCCTTAACAATAAAAAATTTATATATTAAGTTTCAAATTTATTTACGAAAATTTAGAAAATAAAAAATATTAATATAATAATGTAAATTTTTTCCACCTAATTTATGCGTAGATACGTAATAAAAAATGAATGTAATAGTAGGACGAACACATACCTGAAAAAAAAATATATTATTAGTAAAATAAAATAGTGAATTTAAAGTAATTTATAGAAATATTCGCAATCATATAAATTTATTTTATTTGATATTTTTAGAAAAAATTGAAAACATAACATGAAAAATTTAAGAGTATTTCTTAGTTATTTAAAAATAAGAAAACAGTAGATAGTAAATAGATATCTTACCTTAAGAGCAACGTCTCGTGCCCTGGAATGTAGACTCCACAGGAACACCCTCCCACTCGCGCACAATAATAAATAATATACTCGCTATACGATTCGAGATGGAAAGAGGAAGAAATTAAAGGTAGAATGGATGCAAGGTTAAAAAGATAAAGGATTTGACTTTCCAAAAAATAAGAAAATCAAATACTTAATCTAAATGTTAGTATTAGTAGGACGAGCACCTACCTGAAAAAAGAAAAAAAACATTAGTAAAATAATATAATAAATTTAAAGGTATTTTTTAAATAAATATTCGTAGTGTAATTTTATATAATATATTATTTGTTTTATTTGATCGTTTTTTATGAAAAACACGAAAAAATTACTTGAAAGATTTAGAGTACAGTAGAACCCCGTTTATCCGGACTAGCTGGGACCAAAGGCAAACCGGATAATCCGGATATATGGGTAATAAAAACATAACAATATTTCGATATTTTTGAAAATAAAAATTGCTAGAAATCCGGTCCGGATAAACGAGGTTTTAGTGTATTTCTTATGTATTTAATTATAAGAATAGAGTATTATTAAGATATCTTACCTTAAGAGTTAACATCTAGTGAATGGACCTCGAATACTGTGACCCCAGAGAAACACACTAACTAGCACTCACACACAAGAATAAATATACTCACGATACATAAAAGTATAATAACTAGAAAGAAATATAATTATATTCAATGGTTTCTGTAAATCTATGCATATAATTAATATAAGGGATGTTGGGTTGTTTATTAGTGAGGGGTGGAGTCAGCTGAGAAGGTGGAGAGGCCTTATTGTAATGCTCACAATGTTTCACCCGCCACTGTCTAAAACACACTGATCCTCTCCCTGTCTCTCTCTCCCTTATATACCCTTGCCCTATTTCCCGCCTTCACCACTATCCCTATCCCCCCTCCCCTCCTCTGTCCCTATCCCCCTTATATACCCTTCTAGTCTATGCTATTCTTAGCTTATCTTCTGAGATAATCTTAATCGGCTTAGAATTGTACGTCATACTATTTTCACTGATCTCTATGAATTATTTAATTCGTTTAAAGCACAGCACTCGACTTTCCCGTATTACTACTAATTACACTACTAAACAAAAATCTCTCCCCGTAAGCTTAACAATGAATTACAGTAGAGATTTATACGCTGATTATCATGCAATTTCCAGATTTTTTATAACACGTAGAATTTTGAGATATTATCGGTCATAATGACGGAAAAGGGCGTTTTAAGCTATTTTCGAGTCCTATTAAATATTAAATAGCAATATTTGAAATCAAAATATTTTGTTGACGTAATAGAAAGCAGCTTCCTCTTTGATTTTAAAATCATCACTTTTGTTTGCAACTCAATTAGAACTCGAGTTATAACTAAAAAACTAAAACTACATGATTATAAAGAATAATAATTAGGTCTTGGTTTTTTAGTTATATCTCGAGTTCTAATTGAGCTGCAAACAAGTGGTAATTTGAAAATCAAAGAGGAAGCTGTTTTTTATTATGTCAACAAAATATTTTGATTTCAAATATTGCTGTTTAATATCTAATGGGACTCGAAAATAGGTCAAAATAGCCTTTTTTCGTCGTTTTGACAGATAATTTCTCCAAAACAAGAGCTAATCGGTAATTTTTATCGTGATTTTTGAATTAAGCAAATGGAAATACATAAGAATCTGCTATTTTTGAGCACGAAACATTTTCATTGTTGGGCAGTGTGTTATGTTATAATAATATAGTAAAATAAAGAAGAGCAAAAATAAACGTGTAGATTTAGCTTTATTTACTTTTTCAACAATACAAATAAATAATCAATAAAATATTAAAAAAACAAAAACAAATTAATTATTAAACAATTAATTAATTTAATTTAATTATTATGCTTCATTCTTACTAAAGTATGTTTTTTAAAATCATTTGATTCATTGTTAGAAATACACTAAATACAATTTCTGTAATAAAATTAGAAAAATTATACAATTCAAAATATTTTCTAATATGATACGTATTTTGTAAACCTTCATTCTCTGCAATAAATAATGTTTATAGTTATATTTTTTTTTTTTTTTTTTAAATTTAAGGGCATTTCTAGTCTTCATAATTTCATAAAAAGAGTTAATAATAAAACCTATAAGTCTATTAAAAAAAAAGAAGAAAAAAAACACTTTTTTCATGCACGATTACAATACTTGACCATATCCTGTATGGTAAAGTAAAAAAACAATAATTTTGACAATTCTCTAGTTCAATCTTATTTTTGATGATATCGTTAATTAATTTAAAATAATGTAAAAACACTAGCTTAATTTATAATTAATTAATTTAAAAATAGGAATTTTTTTAACATGGGTATTATGCGTAATTTGGTGATTTTGAGGTTAAAATGAAATTTATAAATATTTATAAACAATAAAAATTTGAGCATCTTATTTTTAAAAATAATTGGAATGTTTTTCAAAAATGAGCTCGGGTTCAGATTAACAAATCAATTTTAAACGAGAAAGAATTTAATTTTTAGGACAGATTCTAAGATTTTAATAGAAATATTATTAAATTGCGATATCAGAGGGGATTCCAGGCCCGGATCGAATAGGTGAGGGGCCCGATGGATTTTTTTTTCGGGGCCCTCTCTATATATTAAATATTTAAATTAAATTCAAATTCAGTATATATATATAAATAATATTCGGAGAGCAATAAACAAGTTTGGAAATGCCGTTTCTCTATCATTATCCGATAAAAATTTGAACATTTTAAAAGGATTTTCAAAAAATTCTGAAGCAATAAAAATAATTTTTAAGAAAAAATAAAAACCGCTTCAAAAAATTAAATGCAACAAATCAAATACACTAAAAGGTATAAAATAACTATTATCTTATTTAGTTACAACTAAATGACGAAATATTAACATGAAATTACTTTTTGAAGTCGGTGCCAAACAAACTATACCTATAAGCGAGCGTACCCGCCAAACGTACTAAGTAAGATCCGTCGAGTGCGATTCATAAAAGGTATATGTTTGGCACCAACTTCAAAAAGTAATTTCATGTTAATATTTCGTCATTTAGTTGTAACTAAATAAGATAATAATTATTTTATACCTTTTAGTGTATTTATTTGTGCATTTAATTTTTGAAGTCGGTTTTTATTTTTTCTTAAAAATTATTTTTATTTTTCTCTTTTAGTGATGTTATTAATAGTGACTTAATATCATCAGAACTTGACCAAATTAATATGACACCATCCCTAAGACACCCTCTTTCGGATAAAAAAAGAACCATCGAAATCGGTTCATAAACAAAGAGGTTAGGTCTAAACAAACCTAATAAAAAAGGTCTAATACCTATGAAAAAAAACGAAAAAAAATGGGACCAATCGGAAGCTAGACTGGACCCAATGCAAATTTTTTTTTCAAAATCGGTTGACAATTGGCGGAGATATGAGGTAACATAGGCACAAAAAAAAAAAAAAAAAAAAAAATTCAGTCGAATAGAGAACCTCCTTTTTTTGAAGTCGGTTAAAAATAGATTTCAAAGCTTCCATTTCTTCAACTAACATTTTTCCGTCTATATCAGCTTCTTTCACCATTGGTAGATCATTTTCTGTTAACTTTAGAATCTTTTAGTGAAATTTCTAATTCAGCTGCATGTTTTTAACCGACTTCAAAAAAGGAGGAGGTTCTCTATTCGACTGAATTTTTTTTTTTGTGCCTATGTTACCTCATATCTCCGCCAATTCTCAACCGATTTTGAAAATTTTTTTTGCATTGGGTCCAGTCTAGCTTCCGATTGGTCCCATTTTTTTCGTTTTTTTTCATAGGTATTAGACCTTTTTTATTAGGTTTGTTTAGACCTAACCTCTTTTGTTTATGAACCGATTTCGATGGTTCTTTTTTTATCCGATAGGGGGTGTCTTAGGGATGGTGTCATATTAATTTGATCAAGTTCTGATGATATGATCACTATTAATAACATCACTAAAAAGAGAAAAATAAAATAATTTTTAAGAAAAAAATAAAAACCGACTTCAAAAAATTAAATGCAACAAATAAAATACACTAAAAGGTATAAAATAATTATTATCTTATTTAGTTACAACTAAACGACGAAATATTAACATGAAATTACTTTTTGAAGTCGGTGCCAAACATATACCTTTTATGAATCGCACTCGACGGATCTTACTTAGTACGTTTGGCGGGTACGCTCGCTTATAGGTATTTCTAATTCAGCTGCATGTTTTTGAAGTACTTCATTTTCCATATTTTGAAATTTCCCCAGAAACCCAAGTAATTCATTAATTGTTCAAAACGATCTTTTAGTGATTCTGTAGCTTTATCTAAAACAACATTTAAAAAAAAAGATATCTTGTATGCATTTATCGGGTCTTCACTAGGTTCATCATCGTTGAAATGTTTCTTTCTTTTCCGAAGCCTTTTATTTCGAAATTCTGTTGATACTTCCAAATCTTCTGCAAGAGTTTTTGCCTGAGCTAAAACTTGTTCGAATTCAGTATTTCTGTAGTTGCTTAACCATTTTAAAAGTTTTTCAAATGAAGAAAGTGCAATGGATACGTCTACAGATTCACTTTGAAGTTCCTTGCTAACATAATTGACTTGGAACAGTAAATCGTACCAAAAACCAGTGATACTAAAAATTTATAGTCTTTCATTGCATTTGCCAGAGATTCTGCTTCGCTTTTAATTTGTGAATCTTCGGAAATTTCTGATATTTGGAAAAGAGCATCATAAAATTCACCTGTTTGGTATCTCACTGCTTTTACGCTTTGAATTCGACATTCCCACCTGGTATCGCAAAGCGGCTTCACAGTAAGTTCTTTTACATATTTGAAAAGTACTAACCATTTTTTGAAGATGCCGAAAACAAACTTTTACGAGTATCAGTTTTCCCGTAATTTATTTAATTTATTTTTATTTATTTCACAAAGTATACAAACATAGGACCTTAGGTCCCACCTAGTGTTTATACATAATTTAGCAATAATATTTTACAATGTTGGCAAAAGATTTCACAGATACACAAATTTTGGAGGGGAAGAAGAAAAAAAAAGTAGAGAAAGATTAGAAGACATAAAGGAAATAAGATTAAGGAGTATCAGTTATTGGGATCCATAAAGAACGAAGACCTGAGAGCACCAAGAGTCGGGTTTGCATGAAATTTGGATGGAAGTTCATTCCAAAGCCTTGCACCCGCCAATTTGAAGGAATGAAAGAAGTGTTTAGTTTTTCAGTGCACCTGCACTAGCGTTGTCTTCCTGGTGGAGCGACCGACGACAAATAGATTTTCTAAGTAAGACGGGCAAATGAATTTTTCAGAATTTAATAGCTTATAAATAATCACACAACACCGCCAAGCGTAAAATTTAGAAAGATCTGTGTTTAAGATGAGTTTTTTATCCTGGTCCGAAAGATGGCTACGTGGTTTTAGATTTAAGACATAGCGGGTGCATGAATTCAAAGCTATTTCTAGTCTTTTGCCTGATTTACTGTCGAGGGAATTCCAAAAGATTATGTCGCAGTACTGGAAAAGGGGTGCTAATAAACTCTTGCTTAAATTGAGGCGAAGATTATATGGCGTGAGATATGAGAGTCGCTTCAGTGAGTATATATACTATACTAGCTGACGACCGGGCCTTCGGCCCGGCGTCACCTAGCCCCTGGCGGGGAGCGTCTCGTTCATACCAATTTAATAATTGAAATTTAAAATCTTACTGTAAGTATCGAAAGAATGTGCTGAATGAAATTGATTCAAAAATAAGGAAGAATAAGGAAAGATTTATTTAACACATTGCCTAAGCACGATCACTATCTGACCAATCAGAATCGTTCTAATAATTTAACGCTTTGGCATTGGCTATGCACTGGCCAATCAGATCGTTTCCACATACATATATATCCACATACTTTTCTATTTTATATATATAGATAGATAGATAGATATAGATATATATATAAAAGATATTAATTTGCCGATGGTAATAGATTCAAATTTACTAGAAAATCATAGATCAAAGATGGTGTCATCTATTAAATCCGATGGAGTGGAATATTTTTAATTATATGTCAGAGGGGTTGTTTTTCACCCCCTCGGGAATCGAACCCGAGTGCCAGTAACAGCAATCCGGGCCACCTGGCTCACCTGCGGGATACGAACCTCTCTGACATATGCAAACGCGTAAAATATTTTACTCAAAGATTGTTATCTTAATTTGTAAAATTTCGCGATATAGTGATTCTAAATTTAAACATATAGCCATGCCATATAATTTAAATAAAGGTGGTTGAGTGTTTCGAATTTTGAAGAAATTCAAAATTCGAAGGGCAATGGAATGACTTTTCCTAATTTAATATAAAAGATATTAATTTGCCGATGGTAATAGATTCAAATTTACTAGAAAAACAACCCCTCTGACATATAATTAAAAATATTCCACTCCATCGGATTTAATAGATGACACCATCTTTGATCTATGATTTTCTAGTATATATACTATATATATTTATCTAGATTCTTCGGCTCAGTATACCCAAACGAACAATACTTTGAGAAAACCCTCCAGACGGGTTTTATTCCGCCTGAAGCATTCCCCTTTATGGACGCCCGTGGGTACATAGAAGACAAAAACAATGTTCCTATCCTATACCACATGAATAGAAATAGGAACAATAAAAAACTCTTAATTGATCCTCTTCTAGACAACAGAAGATTAAACTCAAATTGGAGATTTAATAAAGCCTTCTTCAGAAAAAAATGGAGAGGAGAGGCGCGCCCTGAAGAATGCTGGTGGCTCGACCAGGCATAACATACTGCCTTACTTTGAAATCCTTATTATTATCGTTATTATTATTAATTATTATACAAAGAAATATGTAAATATAAAATATATAAAAATCTCTTTACGCCCCCCCCTCCAATTCCACCCTTTCTATCCCTCCTTTTGTCTTTTGTATATAACCTTCTCTTCTCTTTTCTCTTCCTTCCTTTTTTTTTTTTTATAATATAGCAAGGTTTCCCAGCTTTTTCCTTGCAAAAATAAAATAAAATAAGAATTGTAAATATCTCCTACATACGAAAAATTGTTAAAATCCTAAGAATAAATAAATGTAAATAAAGAATGTAATAACCCCGAATGTCATCCAAGGCAATGTGGGTTAAATGTAATATATTAGTGCTAGATCCCAAAATGTTAGGGGATCTAAAAAAAAATTAACATATGTATATAAATTTGGCTGAATAAACTAACATCTAAAAAAAAAATATATTTATCTAGATTAATTTGCCGCAACGCTGACGTAATGCTGCCGTCAGGAGCGCTGATGACGTCTTTGCGGCAAATTTGAAATATAATTATTGTAATTGAAACTCGAATTTTGGAATGAAAGACTCCAATTGATTTTAAATTAAGAAACATTAAATTTATTGATAATTATTCCTCCCCCCCCTCACCACTCAAAAATTAAATATTCAATTTCGCTTTTCTTTCCGCACAGAAAAAGAAATCAATCACATCTTATTTGATTTATATTTTATATATTATTTGTTTATTTTTTAAAAATTTACCACTTTTTTATAATTTATTAAAAATCTAAATTTTGATATTCTTATTTTTTGATTTTTACAAAATTGAACGACTTAAGACACGTATGCCCGAGTTTCTCATGGCAATACTGGATGGAGCAGCCTGTCACACAAACAACACCTGATCTCTTTTAAATATTTGGAGCCTTATATCGATTATCGATCCCAAATTTAAAAAAAAATGATATAATTATTCTCTGGATTGAAAATTATCTCTCTAACAGATTTTCCTGTGTTCGGATTAATGGTGTTGAATCCCGAGAATACCTAGCACCTTCTGGGGTCCCTCAGGGTAGTCATCTCGGCCCTTTACTATTTCTCTTATTTATTAATGACTTGGCCCTTGTAAATCTTTATAGCAATATGCTTTTATTTGCTGATGATATTAAATTGTTCTTTGAAATCAGTGATGTTCAAGATTGCACAAAAGTACAAAATGATTTGAATAAACTAATTGACTGGTGCAAGGAAAACTTATTCTTTCTCAATTTTGATAAATGTTTCTCGATTACATTTTCCAGAAAAGACGATTTTATTTCTTTTGAATACCAGCTAAATAGCAATTCATCCTGTATCCGAGTCACTTCCATCAAAGACCTCGGGGTCACATTTGACACTAAACTAACGTTCAATGAACATATAACCAAAGTGGTTAGTAAGGCAAACCGAATCTGGGGATTCATCATTCGCAACACTAAATTCTTCACAAACACGACTAGTATCAAACACTTGTACATAAGCTTGGTTAAATCTGTATTGATGTATGGATCAACCATTTGGAGACCTAATTTGAAAATGAATATAGCAAGGCTTGAGAGAGTTCAGCATAAGGCGTTGAGACATCTTGCGTATCTATCTGGCAACCCTATGTCTAGATTCGACCACGATTATACAGCAATTAGTGAAACCTTTAGTCTACCAACAATTCTATCTTCCATGGTTGCTTCTGACAATGTATTAACTTACAAAATTATATCAAACAGAATCCATTGTCCAGAACTAAAGTCTCTTTTTACTTTAAATAATCCCACATATGTACTTAGACACAACCAGCCTTTCTACCCTAAAGTACCAATCACGCGTCACGCTGAGAATAATCCAATTTATAGACTCTGTGTTTGCTATAACGCTCTTTCCTCAAGAATTAGTGTAATAGATTTGGCTTCTCATCCTAATAGAGTGACTAAAGAAATTAAAGAAAATACGCTATGTTATGATTAAGCTTTAAAGTTTAAAGTTCATTTGTTTGTTATTTAAAGAATTTATCTTCACTTAACATATTACCTATTCTATCTCTCTGTCTTTCTACATTATGTATGTATAATATTATGTTTAAATGTAACCAATTTGTAAAGGCCTCGTGCCGTCGAAAATAAAATAAAATAAAAAATAAAAAATATAATATAATTCTCCTCCTCACACGATCCCTCATATAATAATAAACACATTAATAAATTTCATCCAGCAATGCGAACTTAAAATAAATATATTTTTAATTATTTGAATAATTCATAATTTATCCATTATCGTCAAAAGCAATTTGCTTTAAATTTCGAAAAAAAAATTGTTCATTTTGATGGTAACGCGGGACCCTTTCAAATGCGGGGCCCGATTGCGCCCATCGCTCCAATCGCCGTTTATCCGGCCCTGGGGGATTCATCCCTCCAGGAGTCGAACCTGAGAACTATATAAGATGCTCAAATCTTTACTTTTATATTAAAATAGGAGGACTTGTATGAAAATTTTTTTTTCATTTTAAGCTAAATTTTTTGAATTTCTATGCTTATATCAAATATTGCGATTCAGCGAGAGGTTTTTTGTCTCGAGGGTGTGAGCTGACTGCCCGGAAAGCATATGTTAGTTCTCAGGTTCGACTCCTGGGGGGATGAATCCCCTCTGATATCGCAATTTAATAATATTTCTATTAAAATCTTAGAATCTCTCCTAAAAATTAAATTCTTTTTCTTTTCAAATTGATTTGTTAATCTGAACCCGAGCTCATTTTTGAAAAAGATTCCAACTATTTTCAAAAATAAGATGCTTAAATCTTTACTTTAATATTATTTATGCTTTAACTAATGCGTCTTTATCAATGTATGCATTAACTAAATATAGCGTGCATTTTATTATACAATTGATACTTTGTCTAAAAATGTACGTACATTGACTAAAGTTTATACTTTAAATATAACATTGTATATAAAAAATTTATTTATTAAATAAACAACATGAGCAATGGCGGATTTAGCATATGAGAGGCCCCAGATGCAATTCATTATTGAGGCCCCTTCTAAATATTTTCACAAATTACACTAAATATTAACACATTTATTAAATTATTGTTATTTTTTTTTAATTCAAAAGCTGAATTATGATGGCCTCTTGGTTTCGAGCAGAATTTAATTGATACTTTGTCTAAAAATGCACGTAGATGTATACATTGACTGGAGTTTATACTTTAAATATAACATTGTATATAAAAATCTTATTTATTAAATAAACAACATGAGCAATGGCGGATTTAGCACATGAGAGGCCCCAGCTGCAATTCAATTTTGAGGCCTCTTCTAAATATTTTCACTAATTACACTAAATATTAACACAATAATTAAATTGAAGGTTTTTTTGCGAGGGTAGCAGAATTTTTATATATTGAAGGAGACAATAAAAGAGTGTGTCTTCTGCTGAAAATATAAATTTTATTTATAACGAGACTATAGTTTCGAGGGCTTTGCCCTCTTCATCAGTCTAATTAATATTTAAAATTAGGAATTTTTTAACATATAGGTATTATCCGTAATTTGGTAATTTTGAGGTTAAAATAAAATTTATAAATATATATAAACTAGCTTTTTCATGAAAAAATATTAAACAATTATTATTTATGCTTTAACTAATGCGTCTTTGTCAATGTATACATTAACTAAATTTATTATACAATTGATACTTTGTCTAAAAATGCACGTTGATGTATACATTGACTGGAGTTTATACTTTAAATATAACAATATAATCTTTTAAAGAATTAGGTGTCGGTTCTAGGTGAAACATTTTAATAGATAATAAGTAAAAATATATTTTTCTAGGTGAGTTTCACAAATAAAACAAATATATGTTTTGAGTTTTTTATCTCGATATATATTTCGGGTTATGAGCCCATCATCAGGAGTTACAAAAGAGAACTAAATATAAAATTGGAAACAAATGTATAAGTGAAGTCACTTATACATTTGTTTCCAATTTTAAATTTAGTTTTCTTTTGTAACTCATAACCCGAAATATACCTATATCGAGATAAAAAATTCAAAACATATATTTGTTTTATTTGTGAAACCCACCTAGAAAAAATATATTTTTACTTATTATCTTTAAATATAACATTGTATATAAAAATCTTATTTATTAAATAAACAACATGAGCAATGGCGGATTTAGCATATGAGAGGCTCCAGCTGCAATTCAATTTTGAGGCCCCTTCTAAATATTTTCACTAATTACACTAAATATTAACACATTTATTAAATTATTGTTATTTTTTTTAATTCAAAAGCTGAATTTTGATGGCCTCTTGATTTTGAGCAGAAATCCGCCTTTGAACATAATTAAATATTAAATTAATAATTAAATATTTGGTGAATTCAACTTGCTGCATGGACAGGAGGGACTTTTCCATATCAAATTCAGGATTTTAAAAATCAAAATCAGACGTTTTTGAACCAAATTCAGGATTTCTAAAAAGCCATGCATATTTTACATATTAAATTATAGCTTTTTACACTGAAAAAAACAATTTCTTTATAATAAATATATTGAGAGTTGAGTATTTTTAATGAGCTCTTATTTATTCCAAAGATATTTTATTAATAATCAAGATATATCGAAATCATTCCAAATATGACCAAATTTTTAGGTATTTAATCCAAATATATTATATACTTTTGTGAGTGATCTATTTTATTCTATTTGATACGGCTTAATATCTTGTTTAGTTGAAACCTCTTATTATATCTAAACAAATGTTTTTTTTTATCATAAAACGACTTATATTTTTTGCAAATAGTGATATCTTAATAATTAAGATATTAAAAAAAAAATAATAAAATTTTGTTTATTAATTGTTTTTTTTTTAATTTTAAAACCCACTATAAGATTATAATAAATATTAATATATATTAAAATTAGATTACCGTGTACCTTTTAAATCAAATTTAATTTATACAAATTTTTATGTAATTAATTCAACCAAATGAATAATTAAAATAAATATTTATATATTTCATTTGATTGAATATAGTAGATTCTACATCAAATGAATATACTCATCTTCTAGTCAGAAATGCATATATCGGGTTTATTATAAATAAAAAATATTCAAGTTTATATCATTTCTTGTCGTAATTATGTATTATTCCATTTAAATACCCAACTATTAAATTTAACTATTTTACTCAAATAACAATATTTTCATAATTTACTTATTGGTGCTTGGTTCAAATAGCGGCATCTTAACAATTAATATATCTAGAGTTGCTCCAAAAATACGTATATCATTTATTCATATTGAACAGAGATCGATTTCGCCATAATTAACTTCACCATCAATTCATATCAAATATAATTTCTTAACAAAAAATATATCGTTTTTTTCAGTGTACCTGAAAACGTTTCCTGAGAGTACAAAATGAAAGGTTTTAGCCATCAATGAGCTGAAAAAGTGGTACGCACAAATCTTACAATGAACCAAATTTGAGCTTTTTAGCTGAGAGTTAAATTAAATAAAAACTTTTTCTTAACTATAATTTTTTTCAACTATTTATTAATAAATTCTGAATTTGAATTGAAAAAGTCTGATTTTGATTTTTTAATATCTTAAATTTGATATCGAAAAGTCCGAATGTGAAGTTAAAAAAAACTTATAATAACATAATAATAGTTTGATATATATCACAGTTGGTGATTTGTACTCTCGTGTATTTTATATCAGTCTGTTTCGGTTTATTTCGAGGGGTGAACCGCGATTGGAATTAGGTGTACACCGTCTTTGGAATTCATTAGATAATCTGTAGGGGCTCATCCGAGCTAACACTATCAAGTGCCGGCAACCGCCAATAGATGGCACGGCAAGAGCCGTGAAAAAGGTCTTGCTCATTATAAATAGTAAATAACTTATTAATGTGTTACTTAATAATATAATTATTAATACACATTATCAACAACATGTAGAACATTGTAATTACATAAAGAATTATTCAATAAAGTATAAAGCCAATTTTCTATAGACTCTCTTGCGTGCTTATCGATGCAAGGGTAATATTCCTATGTCGTCGGTTAGTGTCTGGACAAAATAAGCTTTAAATTCACCTGATTCATCAATTCTTTTTTGGCATTTCATCTCACCCATTTTTCCCTCGCGGTTTCAATGCACCTGGCCGGCGGTCAATCCCTGGCTGGACGCAGAAGACCCATCCGTCTCCTTTAGAAGCAATCCGGCCAAGCGGACTGTCCTCGTGCCTTCAGCCGTAACATAATCTATTGTCATCCACTTGGATATGAAAGTGGAATTAGGTGTACAAGATTTTAGGTCGAGGTTCACCCCTCGGTTTATTTAGTAGTCCCCTTCGCTGTCACTGCTAAAGAGCTCCCTCGCAGTCATGACGGGGGATAATAGACACTTCTCCTTGGGCGGATCGTCGTTTGTATCATAGTCGAAATCAGACTCGTCGTCGATCGGAGCCGCTTCGGACACCTGTTCCTCAATCGGAACAATGTTTTCTTTCTTTGCTTCCAATTTCACCGCCACTACCTTTTCTAATTTCACGTCTAAATTTTTCAATACATCATAATTGATCTTGCTGGAGAGTTTTTTCTCCTGTAACATTTTCTCGATCGCCTCGCCGGCTGTGTTCGCGACGCCCCCTGCGCTCGATTTACTCTTCCTAGAAGACTTCCTCTTCTTCTTCTCCGGCTTGCCTTCTTCCTTCTCCTTGGCCAGCCTCTCGGCCTTCTCCTCTTGTTGTTTCAAATATTCAGCGTTGACGCGATTCCACAAATTCGCTTTATAAGCCGCCTCACTCTCTGTCATAATATACCCGCTGATTTCGTCATCGTCGATATCGTCGAAATCCGGGACCGACGTTTCGGGCTCCGGCGGGTTCTCTTCTTCTTCTTTTCTCGCGGCACCTCGGATTTCCATGCATTCGTTGATTGTCTTGGCCAAACCGAAACTCTCGATATTCGGACCGAGGCCCGTCTGACTCGTCGACGCGTGTTCTTCGGCATTTTCGGGTATACAATCATTGATTACAACAATGGTGGATTCTCTGATGAAATTCTCGGTGTCGAGCGCCTCACTGGACGGTGTCATCGCTCCTGACATTGTCGTCGAAATCAATCCGCGCCTTCTTTTTAACGACGAGCGAAGGACTCGATCCTCGATTTCCTTCTCAATTTGCTGCTGCAGTTCGGTAAAGTTGCCATCCAAGAGTTCACTGTCCAACATTCTCTGGAGCTTCTCTTTATCTTGGGTGCGGGCCATGCGGAAGGACGGCGGGTCCTGTTCCTCCTCGAGGTCCACCGCCATGAACTCGTCCAAGGTCAACGCCGAGGAGGGCGTCTCGCCAAACTCCAGCATTCGCTTCTTCAATGTCGACTCGTGCACTTTGACAATTTTGATGATATCGCCGACGGTGCGATTGAAATTGTTGAGCCGGGCTGCAATGAGCAAGGCGGCGCCGCACAAACCGGACGGCCGCCGTCCCGAATGGATGGAATCCTTCATCATTCGCTTGACAATCCGCGAAGCCGTTTCGGAAACTTTGTGCGTTTGATCACCGAAACCTAAACAGCTGGAGAATCGTAAAACGTAAATGGTGGGGTCCATTGAGGGGATGTTGATGTAGAGGGCTTTGGCAATGCGCATGTAGGTGCGGCCCAGCTCGTAGACGGACACCTGCAGGGCGTCGCTGACGTCGATCAACAAATGGACAGTGCGCTCCGTGCGGCAGGTGATGTAGACGCAGGCGCCGATCACGTGCTGGTGCTTCCGCCCCCGCGTCAGCTGCCTGCCCAGGGCCAGTTTGTAAAAATTAAACGCGATGTTTATGCAATTATTACTAAGACGTAACGACTGCGCCAGGCTCGTAATCGATCGCCGGGCGTTTTGTAGAGTCAACTCGCGGGATTCCCGGCCCGATCCAAAATGAAAGGATGACCCGAAGCCCTGGAGACCTGTCGAGTCGGCGGCGACGAATTGACCCACTGCAGAACTGCCCCCGTGGGCGTTGTCCTCGAATTGGATCTGCGAGACCATGACAGAATCCTCGAGTACGGTGCCGCATTGTGTACAGAAGGAGTCGCCTTTTGTCGGGTCGACCTCGATTTCGGTACAGCCACAGCTGGGGCACTTCTTAGACATTATGGAGCTGAAAAACGAACAAGCATTTATATATATATATATATATATATTACAAGCATAAATTATTAAAAACAAAAAAAACTGAGCCTAATAGTGTTGGACTTAATAAAAATAATATATTAGGGATATATCTATATTTATACATTACTTTTATATATATCCCTAATATATTATTTTTAATATCATTATAAATAGTTAATTAAATTGAAAGTTTTTGCCGAGAGTAGCAGAATTTTTATATATTCTTATACTAACAATCTATCAACAATGCATTTATTTAACCTAAAAAGTGAGTTAACTTTAGTACTTTTTTATTTGACGTTTTTTCGCTTCAGCCATTGTCGCAACACCTTAAGAACTTTTTGTTTTATAAATCGACCTTTATAATGTACTTTATCTGAAATTTCTATGATAAAATATATACAAGCTCGGTCAGTGTTGCCAGATTTGTCAAACGAGCAGGGGATTGGCTAGTAGTGGTACATAAACAACAAAAAGTTTTGAGCTTATGAATTATGAATCCTTATTATCTGTACTATATATACTCTAGCATTAACTTTTTGCTAGTATTGTCGCAAAACAACTACCTTAAAAAAAACAATTAATTAAAAGTTCAAATTGCAAATGATAATAGAGCAGAGTTGAGATTTTTTAGGAAATAAAGAGATAGTGTCGATTATAATGAATTTCAAGATTTTGAGATCCCCCCCCTGTATGGTGACGTCACACTATCCACTCTTATATTAAACGATCAATTCTTGTATATTCCGAGTGAGTTTTTTATTTTGAGACAGTCTTATAACTCAAAAACAGTGCATTATATGAAAAGAAGTTTCAAATAAAAGTTCATTTATATCAAGGGGGAAACTAAACTACACTATTGTTTGTCGACCTAGAACAAACTTTCAATAGCATTTCGAGGTCAAGTTCTGTTTTTTAAATGGAAACCTATATTTTTCTGTACATATTCTTAATCTAGAAAAAAAAACTGTACAACTTTCATTGGTTGAAAAGTTTTTGTTTTGCCGAGAGTAGCAGAGTTGTTGATTCACAAAGGGAAACAAAGAGGTTGTCCTCTGCTTGATGCAAATAAACATACACACATATATATCGAAATTATATATTATTTATTTGTTTGAGACTTATAGTTTCGAAGACTTGGTCTTATCATCAGTCTTTTTTAATTATAAATATTGTTTTTCATGGAGTCAATATCAATCAATATTTATAATATAAAAAGACTGATGATGAAGACCAAGTCTTCGAAACTATAGTCTCAAACAAATAAATAATATATATTTACAGATATATAATTTCGATATATATGTGTGCATGTTTATTTGTATCAAGCAGAGGACAACCTTTGTGTTTCTCTTTGTGAACTTTCGTTAGAACTACTTTTTTATACGACATCAAATAAAAAAAATATTAAATCAATTAGATCTCAAAAAAAAATCCTAATAATTATTTTTAACAATCATTCAACTTAATTATCAAATAATAATGATCAAATATTTAATTATTAAATAAATAATCTTGTTAAATTGAAGGGTTGTTTTTGTCACAAATATAATAAAACAATTATTTCAATAACTATTTGAATTATTTAATTGATAAACTATACAGTTTCGGTCACCCCTGGTTGACCATCTTCAGTAGTTCTAGTCCTTGTTAGCAAGATGGCTGCCGAAGGCGGGTCTTTTTTTTTTTTTTTTTTTTTTTTTTTTTTTTTTTTTTTTTTTTTTTTTTTTTTTTTTTTTTTTTTTTTTTTTTTTTTTTTTGGGTATAATTAAGATATAAAAATAAAAACGAATTTACTTTCTGTTGCTCCTGAAGATAGGTATATATCGAGATTAAAGTCTCTCCAAAATAAATTCCTGTTTCATTTATATCTTAATGTGAAACCTACCAAGTATTTTTTATTCAATAATTTTAAGTTTCTTCCTAGCCTTACCATTTTTTCTGTTTTTTTTTTTTTTAATAGATTTACAAATACGACAAATTGAATTCCGAGGGCAAAATTATTAAATTATTCATTATTATTAAATTATATTTATTTAATAATTAAATCTTTGATCATTATTATTTGATAGATTGTTAAAAATAATTATTAGGATTTTTTTGAGATCTAAAATTGATTTAATATATTTTTTTTTTTTTTTGATGTCGTATCAAAAATAGTTCTAATGAAAGTTGTTCAGTTTTTTCTAGATTAAGAATATATTCAGAAACATATAGGTTTCCATTAAAAAAAAACAGAACTTGACCTCGAAATACCCTTGAAAGCTTGTTTAAGACTGTCTCAAGATGTGGTCCATCCAGTATATATATATATATATATATATATATATATCTCATCATTTAATTAAAATATCTGGTGTTCTCTTTGTTAAAATAGATTCTGTTAATCGTCTCAATCGGGATAAATTTTTTATGCCTGTCAAAAAATATATTTTACTTGATAATGACATCGATTTTGAAAAAAAAAACAATAATAATAATAATCAGTAAAAATATGAATAGAAAATGTTATTATAAGTAGATTTATTTTTTTCAAAATGACACATTTCATTGAATTTACAATTAAAAATATCAAACAAATTATTAATTCAGATAATTTTATATTAAATTGAATTCATAAATTAATTTCGTGAATCCATTGGTAATAGACTGATGAAGAGGGCAAAGCCCTCGAAACTATAGTCTCGTTATAAATAAATAAAATTTATAATTCTGCAGAAGACACACTCTTTTATTGTCTCCAACCAGATAATTTTGATAAACGTCTCAATCGGGATAAATTTTAAGTTCGTTAAAAAAACATTTAACACATCGATTTTGAAGAAAATAAAAATAAAACGGTAAATAATAATATATATTATATTCAAGACAAAAATTTCATTATAATTATAAGTATATTTTTTTCAAAATGATGACACATTTCAATGAAAACTCTCATGAACGTTTCAGATATTTTTGCCAAACGTCTCAATCGGGATAAATTTTACACCAGTCAAAAAATATATAATATTTGATAAAAACAAGAAAAATAAATAATCAAACTGATTTTTTAATGTAAAAAGCAAATTGGAATTTAAATTTATGAATTAATTTTTAAAAAGATATAAAAAAAATATATTTAATATAAAAATTACCTTTAAATTCGTTTAATTTTCAGTTTAGAAACTCGTTGCCCTTACGATTTAGAAAATATATTATGTCTTGTGGTTGTCTGTAAATCACAATATGCACATTTCTGAGTCGAAACTTAAATAAAAACCGATTTGTTTACCTTTCGTAAAGTTGGCGCTGCTGGCACAACAAGAGAAGCGGCAAAACAATTTTTTTTATTTACCTACGTAATAATGTCAAATATTATTCAATTAAATAATGGATCAAATTGTATTTATTTTAATTTTTTTTTATAATTGTTATAACAAGGGACAATTTGAATTGTTTTTTATATGTTTCATCTTTGTTAAAAATCTCATTTTTGGCGGGTTTTTGCTTATAATTCGAAAACTATCAACTCTTCGTAAATAACCTTCCTATTCAAAATGAAAGTTCATAAAATTTCCTACAAATTTCAACATTTAGGATTTTTTCTCCGACCAACCGTTCGGGCTCAGGCGCTAGTTGAAAATTGACCTATTTTTTCTGTTTCCCCAAATCCCAAAAACTCGCATTTTTTTTGATTTTTTCCCACTTTGACCATTAGGAACCACGTTTTCGACAAAGACCATTCTATACATTTTTAAACTAGTTTAACTCTTATAGAACTAAAACAAAGTTTCATCTTAATTGGATAAATGGTAATCCGTGCCGCAATAAGATTGAATTTTTGAAAAACTGCAGTTTTTGCAAAAAACAGTTGTTTTTTTTCATAAAATGAAAACCACTCATCCTAGAAACTTTATTTCTGTCTCATTCTCTAGGAAATTATGTTGACTTGAACAGGGCCGTGTCGTGATATGATGCGGAGATGCGGCCGCATCAGGCGGCACCTTAAAAGGGAGCGGCATTAGCAGTGAAATATTCAAAGCCCTTTAATCCATGTATTTAGACCCCAAAGTAAAGGACCTAAACAAATAATAGAGATCAAAATTTCAAAAAAGAACTAAACAATTAAAGATTAGTATTCCTAGTAGCAAACAATTAGAGATTACAAAATTCAATAGGAACAATTAAATTGCACCAAAGTTCAAAGACGCAATCAACCAAGGTCCTGAAAACATATTTTCCTTGTTCATCTCAGAGGAGTGGGTAGGAAAATTCAGACCTCCTTACATTCTTCTCAACCAATAAGATAATATATATATTCCCACTATAAAAATTAATAACTTTAATACGCCTATTTCGATCCAAATGGAAATGAAGGGTCATAGAGAAGGAGATCGGTCACATTTCAGAGTTCTACACGAGCAAGGCTCGCAACATATTTGCTGGCAAGCGCTGGGCTCGCAACACATACAACTAAACGCTTTTGTGTTTGAAAATTAGATAAGGTAACAGGTGGGCTGAAAAGTTCGTAGGCTAGCATTGAAAAAAAATTTTTTGGATAGAATTTGATTTTATTATTCAATATAGTTCCCTTCGCGGGCGATACAACGATTATAGCGGTCATACAATTTTTCGATACCATTTTTATAATACCATTTGTCTTTAGCCTCAAAATAGGCTTCAGTTTCTTCGATTACCTCTTCATCGGCGCAAAATTTCTTTCCAGCGAGCATCCTCTTGAGGTCTGAGAACAGGAAAAAGTCACTCGGGGCCAGATCTGGAGAATACGGTGGATGCGGAAGCAATTCGAAGCCCAATTCTTGCAATTTTGCCATCGATTTCATTGACTTGTGACACGGTGCATTGTCTTGATGAAACAGCACTTTCTTTTTCTTCAAATGAGGCCGCTTTTCCGCGATTTCGTATTTTAAACGCTCCAATAACGCTACGTAATAGTCGCTGTTTATGGTTTTTCCCTTTTTAAGATAGTCAATGAATATTATACCATGAGTATCCCAGAATACTGATGCCATAACCTTGCCAGCCGACTTTTGCGTCTTTCCACGCTTTGGAGTCGGTTCATCACGTGCAGTCCACTCGGCTGACTGTCGATTGGACTCCGGTGTGAAATGATGGAGCCATGTTTCATCCATCGTCACATATCGACGCAAAAATTCGGATTTATTACGATTGAACAGCTCCAAACACTGCTTCGAATCATCGATTCGTTGTTGTTTTTGGTCGGTTGTGAGCTCGCGCGGCACCCACTTTGAACAGAGCTTTCTCATATCCAAATATTCATCCACGATATGACCAACACGTTCCTTTGATATCTTTAGGGTCTCAGCTATCTCAATCAACTTCACTTTACGGTTATCAAAAATTATTTTGTGGACTTTTTTGATGTTTTCGTCGGTAACTGCCTCTTTGGGGCGTCCACTGCGTGCATCGTCCTCGGTGCTCATTTCGCCTCGTTTAAATTTAGCAAACCACTTTTCTACGGTTGATTTTGCTGGTGCAAAGTCCGAATAATGTTTATCAAGCCAAACCTTGGTTTCAACAGTATTTTTTTCGCCAAAAAGCAATGCTTTATTAACACACGAAATTCCTTTTTATCCATTTTTTCAAAGTACTAAAAGTTCTTTCACTAAAAATGCTATAACTCAGATACTAATAGTGCAACAGCTGTCAAATTTATACACGCGTCTTTTGAAGGTTGGGGCTAACTAAAAATCATATGGATTTGATACTAGTGGCGCCATTTATGTGTCAGCCTACGAACTTTTCAGCCCGCCGAGTAATTTAATAAACATATAGATAATGATTGCAACATTAACTCCGGTAACTATAAGTTACCGATAGGGAAATATACTTGGGAAATTTTAGTTCAAATTTATTGATGAAAATAAATATTAATATAATAATGTAACATTGTGGACAACATCCAAATTATCAAAAAATTATTTATTATTGCTTATAAAATAAGAAATTTCGAAAAAAAAACATGATTTTTACCAAAAAACGAACCTTAAATTATGAAATTTTCCTCATTCTTTATAAAATCTTGAAAAAAAAAATTCACGCCGAATATTATTAGTTCAATCCACATCTTTTACTAGAAATAAATAATTTGTTTTTAGAAAATACCTGTTTAAAAGTAAAAAAAAAAAATAATAAAATAAAAGTCTGTTAACCTCAAAAAGACTAAATGTCTGAAAACATCTTTAGAATATTCACTTAATAAGTTAAAAAATATGAATATACACAACAATAGTCCTAGGAACATATACTGTATTTTATATTATAGAAAAACGTGATTATATGAGGGTCTTAGCTCTTTGTTAACAGGTATTTCTCATTTGACCATACGATTCTGTTTGGAAATATTTTGATCAAGACAAGATGGCGGTCGAGCCTCCTCTTCTCCCCTGCCTAAGTTCTAACCATACAGGCACTCCCTATCTCCTATCTCCCTAGTATATAGTCAGAGAATATCAGAGAGTATACCTATAAGTAAATATTAATTTAACACTTTTTCAAAATTTCGCAGTTTAAATTTTTACATCCCCCCACCCTCCGCCCCTCTCTCTCTTCTCTTATCCGTAGATTGTAGTATTTGCTCAAGGAGTGGGAGATAAAGCTAAATATGCTTAACTAATTCATATATATATATATATAATGAGATGAAAGATTCTCATTTTCTAACCTACAAAATACAAATGATTAACAATTGAAATTTAATTATTAATTTTATTATACTTTTAAATTTTAGGAAAAAAATAATAATAATAAAATGGACCAAACATTGATGTACTCCGTGCGTTTAGCTGAAAAAAAAGATTGTAAAGAAATATTTAATTTACTTAAGGTACTTGTATTATTTTATTACAATTAAAAAAAATATTAATCTAGCTTATAAAATTAATTATGATTGTATATTTATTTAATTATTTAATTTACTTAAGGAACTCGCCGATTTTGAAAAGCTAGGAAATTCAATGAAAATTACTGAAGAAGGTGAATTGATTATTATTATTATTATTTTTTTTTGAATAATAAATTATTATTAACAAAAAAACTGAGCCTAGTGTTGGACTTAATAAAAATAATATATTAGGGATATATCTATATTTATATGTATATACATTACTTTTATATATATCCCTAATATGTATATTATTTTTAATTTCATTATAAATAGTATAATTAAGGTAGTTGTTTGACCATATGGGTTTTCTTAGGATTTTTTTGAAATTTAGACAGATTATTATTTAAATACTTTTCTGCATCGATTGGTGGGAAAACGAGATTTATGTGCAATATATCACGGAATTGGCTAGAATTGGTATATAAACAGCAAAGAATTTTGGGCTTATGAATTATGAATCCTTATAGACAATAAGGTTCAATATACTCCAGCATTAACTTTTGCTAGTAGTTGTCGCGAAACAACTACCTTAACTAAATAAATGGTCCAGTGAATGAAAATCGAACAAGTGGGTATAATTTGAAAATTAATATTGATTTGTTATTTTTTTCAGATTTAATCAAAAACGGTTTTGAAAGAAATCCTCCACTTTATGAATGCATTGTGGCACAAGACGATCACAAAGGTAGCTATACAAATTGATAACATTTTAATGAATTATTATTATTATTTACTTCTAGTTTCTCCTTATCAACGACATATAAGCAGAGACGGGCAGTTTCGAAAATACAAGCATTCAAAATAGGATACTTTTGTGTTTTGTATTGAAAATATTAAAAATTTCCAATGTAATTTGTATTTTGCATGTAAAATACATGTTTTGGGGTATTTTGTATTTTGAAAATACTCTACTCAGACAGAAGGGAATATTGCAGCAATATTACATTGTAATATTAAACCTTGCAGCAATATTCATATGTCGCCTCTTTTACATTGCGGCAATATTGCCACTTACATGTTGCCACTGAAATATTGCTACTTCATTGTTGCCACTGAAATATTGCTACTTCATTGTTGCCACTCCAATATTGCTACTTAATTGTTGCCACTGCAATATTGCTACTTCATTGTTGCCACTGCAATATTGCTACTTAATTGTTGCCACTGCAATATTGCTACTTCTATGTTGCCACTTAATTGTTGCCACTGCAATATTGCTACTTCATTGTTGCCACTGCAATATTGCTACTTCATTGTTGCCACTGCAATATTGCTACTTCATTGTTGCCACTGCAATATTGCTACTTCGTTGTTGCCACTGCAATATTGCTACTTCCATGTTGCCACTGTAATATTGCTACTTCAATGTTGCCACTGCAATATTGTGCAAAATTCGCAATATTGTTGCAATATTCCAGTCTGTCTGGGTAAATACATTTTATTTTTATGTCTTTACTACTTGAAGGCACATACACTGACTCGACTATATACTAGGAGTTTCGTATCACAACAATAAACCGTGAACAGCAGATAGTCCAGTTTATGAGGGTCTAGAATCAAATTTTTTTTTCATAAAAGTCTCATAGTTTTCTAGTTATAGGCATTTTTTTGAAAATGGTGAAAATTATTACCCTGCCCTAAATATCAAGATGCTGTGGCTACAAATTTACATATTTTATTATTCTAATTTTTGTTACACAATCCTGAATAATCCTGCTATTGACCAGAATTCAAAATAAAACCATAAGTACTATACTTTTGGGTGAAAAAAATAGTCTATTATCCTAGGATGGCAAGTTATTTAAAAAAATTGGCCCATTTAGTCGAAATTTCAAAATGGTACAACACACTTTGTATTTGCTTCTTTAGAAAAAAAAATTTGTATTTTTTTGGCAAAATTAGTTAATTTAAAAACATATTTTGATAGTGGTTATTTATTTAATATGTTAATCAATTATGTCGCATCTTAATTGAACTAATATTTGGCTATTATAGACATTAATAAGTAAAGATTAGTTTAATCAAGATGCGACATAATTGATTAACATATTAAATAAACAAAACACTATCAAAATATGTTTTTAAATTAACTAATTTTGCCAAAAAAAATACAAATATTTTTTTTTCTAAAGAATAAAGTACAAGTGCTGTACCATTTTGAAATCTCGACTAAATGGAGGCAATTTTTTTTAAATAACTTGCCATGATACTAGACTTTTTTTACATTAAAGTAGATTAAAACATTTAAGTCCTGAAAAAATATTTTTTTTCTTCAAAAGTTAGTATTTATGGTTTTATTTTGAATTTTGGACAATAGCAAGATTATTCAGGATTGCGTTACAAAAATTAGAATAATAAAATATGTAAATTTGTAGGCACAGAATCTTGATATTTAGGGCAGGGTATTAATTTTCACCATTTTAAAAAAAAATGCCTATATGTAACTCGAAAACTATGAGACTTTTATGAAAAATGTTTCCCGGTTTATAATTGTGATACTGGACACACTGTATATAAGTGTGTGTGTGTGTGTGTGTATTGCCCCCCCCCCCCCCCTCTCTAAGACAAAATCCTGGTTGCTCCTCTGTATGTATTTATATTATGTATTTTGAAAAGTATTTTCAAAACATTATTTTGTATTGAAAATACATGTTTTTTATTTGTATTTTGCCCACTTCAGGGCATATAAGAACGAATTTGATTTCTCAAGAATTATGGAGAATATAAGATACGGAATCCTCGGCCCAGACAGAAGGGAATATTGCAGCAATATTACATTGTAATATTAAACCTTGCAGCAATATTCCTATGTCTCTTTTACATTGCGCCAATATTGCAGCAATATTACATTGTAATATTAAACCTTGCAGCAATATTTCTATGTCCGCTTCTTTTATATTGCGGCAATATCACATTGTAATATTAAACCTTGCAGCAATATTCCTATGTCCGCCAATTTCACATTGCAGAACATTGCAGCAATATTACATTGTAATATAAAACCTTGCAGCAATATTCCTATGTCCGTCTGTTTTACATTGCAGTAACATTGCGCCAATATTGCAGAAACATTGTAGCAATATTGCCAATGTCGCAGGAACATTGCAGCAATATTGTCACTTCAACGTTGCCACTGCAATATTGTCACTTCATTGTTCCCACTGCAATGTTGCCAATATTGTGCAACGAGGGGTGAACCACGATTGGAATTAGGTGTACACCGTCTTTGGAATTATTTGGAATTCATTAGATAATCTATTGTCTTCTACTTGGAAATGAAAGTGGAAGTGGAAGTGGGTGTACACAATTTTAGGTCGCGGTTCACCCCTCGGTTCGCAATATTGCAGTCTGTCGCATTAACCCGGCTTATTAATTGATTTGATTTTTAATGAATTCCTTTGACGTTTGTTTCCCTCTCCGGCAGGTGTTCTAATAGGTTATGCCCTCTACTTTGACGCTTTTTCAACGTGGAACGGCCACTCGCTTATTCTGGAGGATATCATGGTGACAGAGCGTTGGCGCAGCTGCGGCGTCGGCGGCAAGTTGTTCGACACGGTTGTCGCCCGTGCCAACCTGCGTGGGTGTGCCCGGATCGATTTCTTCGTTCTCAATTGGAATCCGGCAAAAGAGTTTTATGCCCATCGCGGCTGTGACAATATGACCGAGACACAGGGCTGGCAAATGTTTCGTTTGAGAAAGGAAGCGATGAACAAAATTGCAGAGAGAACGCCCCTCGAGGGCTCGTTAGCTGATATTAACAATTAAATTAAGTATAACTTGTAAGAGAAGAAAAATTCAACAAGTTACTTATGTAGACTCAAGCAGGATGGATGGAGTGGCCAAATTTAAGGTAGTTATTTCGCGACAATACTAGCAAAAAGTTAATGCTATAAAAATGATATGATATTCAAAATAATATATTAGGGATATATATAGAAGTAATGTATATACATATAAATATAGATATATCCCTAATATATTATTTTTATTAAGTCCGAAACAACTAGCTTAATTATATTACAGAATACGTTTTGTCTTAAAGCGTTGAATTCATAAACAGTTTCTGCTTACAAAGGAAAGCCATCCTCAGGTCTACAATCATAAAAAACATTACTTTAATAAAGATACAACCTTAAATTACAAGATAATTAAGTTGAGAAATAATGGAAGGCAGCCCAAAAAATTATTACATTTCCAAATAAGGTCCAGACCAATTTGAAGACACAATAATTACGAGAACTCCATTTCAAGAAAGCTAAAGATATTGAACTTAATGGAAAAAAAGTAATTAAACTCATATCATCTTGTTTATTTATTTTCATTATTATAAAAAATAATAATAAGGTAAACAAAACAAAATAAAGTAAAAAAAACGGCTGTTTATTAAATATTTATCAGTCTAACTTTTCGGCATGTGTGTGTTTTTCTATCATTCTCAGTTTATATAAAAATATCTTAATTTTATTTTTAAAGTCACCAAAAAGTAGAAAATATATAAGGTAAGTACTTTTTAAATATCAAACTCATGACTAATTATAAATTAAAATGTATGGGCATTTTTAATTTGAAATTTGATTAAAATAAGCAAGCGCTCAACTTTTTATTTTTAGTCATGTGAATTTGAAAATGCTTATAAGAATATTCAGCTGAAAGTAATGGAAGGCAGACCCCCATGGGTAGTGAAGAAAGAAAAAATTACTAAAACAGTTGTCCGTAATAAAACGTATCCTGTAATATATACTCGTAATATTTAAAAGATCTTTTTTTAATATAAATTTAGCCACTCTATTCTGCCTGAGTCTAGAAGTAACTTCTTAAATTTTTCTTCTCTTAAATTATTATTAATATTGGACTGTTTCATATAATTATTAATGTTAAATTACTTATAAGTGTTTATAGAGATAATATTCCAAATTATAAGTATTTATTTAAGAATAAAAATTACATACTTTTATTTACCTATTTTATTCATCACCTTTGCCTTGCATTATTCCTGTCATATTGGGATTTTAAATATTCAAATTAATTACACATAGCCATGAGATATGTAGTAACTGGGGGTCCGGGGGGGGGGGACAGTGCCCCAGCCAAGTTCGATTCGGCGTGCACTGCCAGCCTACCCCTTTTACATGAAACACTCAGGCCACCTACCTTTAAGGGGCTCACAACTAGTGAGC
>JALMQS010000050.1:0-33230 GCA_024734495.1 Forficula auricularia | reverse complement strand
ATTTCTGGCCCTTTGTACGTTGGTACCAGGTATATTTATGTATCTCTTTAAGGTCGAAGAAAGTATTCATTATCTTTAGATCATATTGATCACACATTTCCAGGAGTCTTTCTCCATTTTTATTAATAGTTTCCTCCCCATATCTTCCTACCACAGGGCTGTTCGTTTGTCTACCTACTCTACTATTAAAGTCGCCCCCCCCCCCCCCATGATTATTTCTTGATTTTGGGGAATTTTTTCTAATACCTAAAAAATCCCTAAATGTTTCTTCAAAATTATCTTTCATGGATAACGGTGCATCTTCATTCGGTGCATAGACCACTATAAGATTCAAAGTCCGACCCCTCCAATCTAGTTTAACTATTGCAATTCGTTCATTTATTGGCTCCCGTGATGTGACAAAACCTAACATTTTTCGATTTAGGATAATTGATACTCCTGCTTTGACCCTTGCACTCTTTTCCACCCCACTGTAATAGTGAACGAGGTCTTTAAGATTTTCGACACCATTCCCTTTCTTTTTAGTTTCCGATAGAAAGGAAAAGTCTATTTTCCTATCAATTAATTCATATATTACTTCTTGTTGTTTATTCCGTAAGCCTTGAATGTTCCAGATTCCGATATTCGTAGACCATTTCCTTTGCTTATGTCGTTGTAGATTAAATCCATCCGTGTTCCGAGGCTCTGTTTTGGGATTTTTAGCGTTTGTTGATTTTTAAGTGGGTGAGGTGGCCCACAGCACAACCCCCATCTATGGAGGACCGGTTTGACGTCACTACTCAAGCGGTTAGAATAAGAATAAGAAGAAAGGAGAAAAGATATTTGAAATGAATAGACCCCTAGCCCTCGAATACTCTAATAGTGTCGAGGTCTGAAGAGAACAAGAGTTGGTCAACTGAGACCTGATAGGATAGATAAAAGAGAGCGATCTGGTACCACTAAGTGGAAAAAATACCAGGTACAGCTCGGGACCCTGTGGTTGCCAGTCCACATGCTCACTAGTTGTGAGCCCCTTAAGGGAAGAAGCAAGATCCCCCGGCGCGCACGAGCCGCCCGACGTAGACCACTGATAGGGTAGATGTTGTTTTTGATTATTTATTATTTATCGATTGTTAATTGAGTTATTAATCTTTCTAATAGACTCACCAATTTCGAAAAAATATCCATTAGCTTTTTTTTATAGCCGATTCAAATTACAAACGTTAGATGGCTCACCCTATATAAGCAATAGAAATATAAAATTTCGGAACTTAATTAAGCTTAAGGACTAATATTGAACAAACAAATTTCAGTCAATCTACAAAAATTAGTTTAACTGAAAAAAATGAAAATTAACAAAATTAGATCGTAAGTTGCTACAGCAAGATATAAAATACACTTAAATGAATGTATTGTATAACTATACTTTAAAATACTAATCAAAAATTTTTGTTTTTGTAACTTAGTAGTTAAATTTTAACGGTGATTTTTTCTTTCTTTGACTACATATATATAAATTATAAACAAATGTATTGGAAGGCTCATTTGATCGTTCACAGAAAATGCTAGCGTCTGTTGAGGATGTCTCAAATACAGGCGCTGCCATCAAAGTGCTGCCATCTGTTAAACTCAAAGCGCTTGGTGCAAATTGGTCAAATGTGGAACCGGGATTGGAATTAGGTGTACACCGTCTTTGGAATTATGTGTAATTATTTTGGAATTTATTAGATAATGCCCCTTTATCTATTGTCTTCTACTTGGAAATGAAAGTGGAAGTGAAAATAAGTGTACACGATATTAGGTTGCGGTTCACACCTCGGTCAAATGTATAGTTATAGAAATAATTCTTTTGCTTTATAGATGTGTCGTATAAACACACGGCTTTCACATTGTCACTTATTTGAAATCGCGACACTCCTAATTTACACCCCCTTTATCTCAATCAGATTAAAATTTATACACGACTAATAACTCATGACACTTGATAAATACAATAATTTAAAAACAATCGTTAGTGCCGTTTTTGAGAAAAAAAAAAAACGAAAAATCTTTCATGTAAATGTCCACTTCCGGTTTTCCGATTTCAATTGACTGTGTTTATTGCGCCACGCAGAGGGGGGCAGCCCTTTACAAGAAAAAGAAAAGGTTTACATTTTATATACAAAAAACGCCAGCCGTCAAAAAATTATGCCAGATGTTGTGGCTTACATCCACTAAAGTTAAATGGGCGGTCTTAAACAAATATTTTAATATGTACATTATGAAAAGTTAAAATTAAAATTATTTACAAGTTTGTTAAAAATTTAAAATTATGTACACATCTCTTTAGGAACGAGGCCAGATAATTGGGGGCATTCAACACACCCCGCAACAGCTCATAGAGAGTCTTTTAGTTCATTATTTAATTTTGGCCGGGCCCCGTCCTAAAGGTCCGCCTCATGAAAGTGGAGAAATTAAAAATGGAGCCTATCATCGCCCTGAGCGTCATTTTATTAAGAGTATTTTTGCAGACACCCAGGGCGCGCAGGTCCCTATAGGACCGGGGACACCAGACCCCCTTCCACGAAATTGTCGCGGCCAAAACGGTGACATGACTGGCCGCGACCTCGAACCTTTCCGCGATGTTTCTGATCAGGCTGGAGTTACCACTGTAATAATTAATTTTGTTCGTGTTGGCAACATCCAGCCCGGCGAGTGCGGAAACCACCTGCACATCGATGACCGTGACCCGATTTTCCGGTCCAGCCATCACGAGGTCCGGCTTACGTGCCCCGGCAGTGCTGGAATATAAATATTCCAGCTCCACCCTAGGGGATCTTTTTCACATCGTCTGCCAGACATCGGACGACGGCGTCATGACGCTTGATCCTTCCGTCGTGAGTTCGCCCACAGCCCTGGATAATATGGGCCGTCGTCTCCGTTCTGGGGCATCCTGCCCTACACCCCGGGACCCCCCCCTCCCGCCTTCCACGACTAGTGCGGACAGCAGAAGGGAGAGAACCCGATCGGAGGCGGCAGAGGTCCTTGAACATGCCGTTGCTCAGAGGGCCCGGATAATTTGCCCAGGAGTACGACGGGCTCGCCCTCGAACATAAACCCAAGTCCTTCCCATCGACACTGTCATGTAGCCGGCCGGCCCAGTAAACCCTGGCTCCCTCCACGCCGCCGTATTTTCGGAGGGCGTCTGTGGCCCAATTAATCCTCCTGACCACATGATATGTCTCCGATGCAGCCCGTGCTGCATCAAAGCTCGATGATGCCAAGCGGCTTAGACGTTCATGTGTCAAGAGTGGCACCTGCCAACCAAGTGATGGAATTCCCAAACCCCCCATCCCTTACCTTGGCGTGGAAGAAACCTTCTGGAGTGTCGCGGGGCAAATTAAGGGTTGTTCTAATAAATGCCCGCACCCGGCGATCGATGGCGATGAGGTCGGTCACCGTAACGCCTCCTAACACCAGGGGATGTATACCGGAGGGAAGAACATGAAGCCTCAAGATTTCCATTTTTGTGAGGCCTTCAGGAGCCGCCCCCACCCTCTCCAACATCTCCGCCAGCGAGCATTCCGAGCCTACAAGGCCCGAGGTGCCCACACGGACTCCAAGGTAGGAAAGTATTGACCAACTGGCAATGCATTGATCGCTCCACCCTCCACCCTGAAGTCATAGTCTGTGCACAGTAGATCCGAGAGCGCAATGACGCACCGAGTTAGTTCTATTTTGAAAACCGCTCTAGCGATTTTGATGAAACCAACTCTATTAACAAGTTTTGAGGATGAGAAAACGATCTGGCTAGGTCTGGACCTCGACAAATTTCATCTTAATTGATCTTTTCTTAGAAAATCATAGATCAAAGATGGTGTCATCTATTAAATCCGATGGAGTGGAATATTATAAATTATATTTCACATCCACTCGGATATATAGATGACACCATCTTTGATCTATGATTTTTCTAGTAAATTTGAATCTATTACCATCGGCAAATTAATATCTTTCATATTAAATTAGGAAAAGTCATTCCATTGCCCTTCGAATTTTGAATTTCTTCAAAATTCGAAACACTCAACGACCTTTATTTAAATTATATGGCATGGCTATATGTTTAAATTTAGAATCACTATATCGCGAAATTTTACAAATTAAGATATCAATCTTTGAGTAAAATATTTTACGCGTTTGCATATGTCAGAGAGGTTCGTATCCTGCAGGTGAGCCAGGTGGCCCGGATTGCTGTTACTGGCACTCGGGTTCGATTCCCGAGGGGGTGAAAAACAACCCCTCTGACATATAATTAAAAATATTCCACTCCATCGGATTTAATAGATGACACCATCTTTGATCTATGATTTTCTAGTAAATTTGAATCTATTACCATCGGCAAATTAATATCTTTCATACTGATCTTTTCTTAATCAAAGTAATTATTTATAGATGAAAATCTCAATAAAAAAGTTTGTTAACATTTTTTTCAATTATCTTTTATTTATTAATTGGTTTATTAATTTTAAAACCCACTAATAGGTTATAACAAATATTATTATATTTTATTAAAATTAGAATTTTTTTTAATTATCAGGTGTCTAAATCATAACATTACATATGTGGATTCATAACAAATTCAGGTGTGTTTACAAATAAAGTGGTTGAAGTGGCTTTTTCAGTTACAACTTGGAAACAAATCTTAGTCAATATTACTAAATTAGTGTCGGAGTTGGCGGCTAACAAATGCCTCGCTCATAAACCAACACCGCGTTCCCTAAATTTTATTTAATATTATGTTTTTATTTCAGATCCTATACACGATTATTTTTTTATTATTATTTTCCTATTTATTTTTTATAATGTTTATCAATATAAACGAATGTAGGCAAAATTGCAGTACGAGTAAACCAATATACACATAATATGTGAACCTCTAGAAAGCTAGAAATGCAAAAACTGGGTGCTGGGTGGGGTGTCTAAATCATAACATTACATATGTGGATTCATAACAAATCAGGTGTGTTTACAAATAAAGTGGTTGAAGTGGCTTTTTTATATAACTTGGAAACAAATCTTATTTAATTTTATGTTTTTATTTCAGATCCTATACACGATTATTTTTTATTATTATTTTCCTATTTATTTTTTATAATGTTTATCAATATAAACGAATGTAGGCAAAATTGCAGTACGAGTAAACCAATATACACATAATATGTGAACCTCTAGAAAGCTAGAAATGCAAAAACTGGGTGCTGGGTGGGGTGGATGTGGGAGGTTCAGGAGGTGGGGTGCAGTTGTGGGGAATATGGGGGTGAGGGCGGGGTGGTGGTTGCGGTGTGGGCGAGGTGCGTGGTTTCGGGGGTCCAGGGAGCGTGTATTATATATTTTGGTATTTTTTTTAATTTGGTTACCGTGCATCCCTCGTTGGTTCCAGGTTCTTTTTATTATATTCAAATTTCCTCCCATGCTATTTAGTGCTGCCATCTAGAGACGCTTCCAAAACTAAACTAAAATTTTCTTCTACTTTAATCTCTAACATTTATTAATCATTGCTTTTGTGACTTGTCACATTTTATAAAGATAAAAACAAATTAAATCTGTAGTAAAAATTACAATAATAATAAAAAATATAATTCGTTTATGTAAATTTTATAAGTATAAAAAGGCTAATAATAATAAAATATTGGCAAATTATATCTTAAAATGTTATAAATCATATTGGTTATACATTTTTATAAATTGTGTCTATTAAAAGGAATATATCTCAACAACAAACAATGGTAAGTAATTTATATAAATTAAAAATGAATTTATCTCGTTATTAATTAATTAGTAAGTAAAATTTCAAGTTCGGTTTCACAAAATAAAATAAATATATTATATGTTATGAGTTTTTATCTCGATAAATATATTTTGGATTTTGAGCCCATATTTCGCTTTGAACCGACGCCTAGCTCTTTTAAAATGATCGTTATTAATTGATTTGTATGCCTTTTTTTCATACCAGTTTGGATTCAACATGATTCCGGCCTTTTCGCGGCCGTTCAATACAGAATACCATTGCTATTCCGTTTCCATGCTTCCAGGGAATGAACGTCAAGATGTTGAACGAGGAGGAAAAAGTAAAACAATATTTAACATTATTTTATTTTAAATCTAATTACTATTTTACCGTAATGGTATACATTGCTCAATGTTGTGATATCATTTGTTAATAGTAGAGATGGTATTCATTTGTTAAATTGAAAATGATAACAAAGCTTTTAAATCTGGTAATTTTTCAGTTATTTTTGCTCACACGACACAAAATAATATCAGATTTAAAATACCATTTACTTTCCCTATAAATAATTTGCTTCAGACTAGCCTTGCACAGTATTTTATTTATTTATTTAACAAAGTATACAAACATAGGACCTTAGGTCCCACCTAGTGTTTATACATAATTTAGCAACAATATTTTACAAAGTTGGCAAAAGAGTTCACCAATACACAAATTTTAAAGGGGAAGAAGAGAAAAAAAAAAAGTAGAGAAAGATTATAAGACATGAAGGGAATAAGAGTAAGGAGTATCAGTTATTGGGTGGGATCCATAAAGAACGAAAACCTGAGAGCACCAAGTGTCGGGTTTGCATGAAATTTGGATGGAAGTTCATTCCAAAGCCTTGCACCCGCCAATTTGAAGGAATGAAAGAAGTGCTTAGTTTTATAGTGCACCTTCAATAGGGTTGTCTTCCTGGTGAAGCGACCGACGACAAATAGATTTTCTAAGTAAGACGGGCAAATGAATGTATCAGAATTTAATAGCTTATAAACAACACCGCCAAGCGTAAAATTTAGAAAAATCTGTGCTTAAAATAAGTTTTTTATCCTGGTCCGAAAGATGGCATAAGTATAAGCAGTTTATGTCAAAAAAATTTTATTTAATATTTTATAGATATAAATAAATACAAATCTTATAAATAAATCAAATCAAAGAAAACAATTTGAAACGTTTATTTAAAATCTAAACTTTTCAGTAGAATTTCTCCCTTTATCAATGAAATTTTAGAAATTTGAAAAAACGGTTTCTTTAAAAAATGAATAATGCAACTATAAACAAAATATGCAATGATACAGATTGTCACAAAGAGTAAACAAAGAGGTTGTCCTCTGCTTGATGCAAATAAACATACACACATATATATCGAGATGATATATATGTGTGTATGTTTATTTGCATCAAGCAGAGGACAACCTCTTTGAATCTCTTTGTGAATCAACAACTCTGCAACTCTCGGCAAAACAAAAACTTTTCAATTGATACAGATTGTCTTGGAGGTGAAATTACCTTGAATAAATATAAAAATAAACCGACAAGTTCTGATGTGGCCATCCACTTGACTTTACCATACAACCTGGCCCCTCACTTTTATTTAATATTTAATAAAATTATTTATAATCATATAGGGGCGGGGGGGGTTAATTTTTGCATTTTTAGACTTCTGGGGGCCCACTGATTATGTTTACAAAATTTGGCTGAGTTTGGTACAAGGGCCTATATTGGGCTGTTAGTTTTTGCATTTTTAGTCTTCTGGGGCTCACTGATTATGTATACAAATTTAGTTGAGTTTGCTCAAATGGCCTAGATTTTTAATTTTTAGCCCCCACACCCCCTTAATTTTGGGTCGATATGCACCAAAATCTAATCAGCTCTTAATCTCAATGCACCAAAACTACGTGTGAAATTTGGTTTTGATATTCACACTAGTTTTTGAGCTAACTCGTCCACAAAAAAAATGTATCTAAAATGTTTAGATTAGAAAAGTCAAAATAGTGTTTAAGATAAGAATGGCTAGCTAGCATGGTACATTCTGAATTTTTTGTTCTAATTGAATATTTAAGTCCGTAAATTCTAGATTTTAAATATGGTTTTGTCTGTCTTATATAATCCATTTTGCAAACTGAATTATTTTGATTTAAAAGAGGATCTTTACTTTTTAATTCTAAAAAAAGGAATGAGAGATGCGAGACATGGTAGAATTTGAATCTTGTATAGGATAAGAAGTTGAGTGGGCGTTTTCTTATATGTTTTGCGTTGTAAACATATCATCCATTTACGAAATCAGCAAAAGCACGTGGAACGGTGTCGAACGAGTCTGCTAGATAAAATATAATGATATTACAAATGTTTTATTTTGTTTTTACTTTATCCATGTGTAGCCCAATAAAGTATTAAGTGTGATACCGATTATTTAAATCAGAAATTGTTTTCACCATCTCTGAAAATAATATAAGAATTTTTAACAAGAGAATAGAAAGTTCCTAATTAAATGGGAAGATTTACACTTTATTATTCTCATAATTTTTCCTGATTGAGTCATGGAAAATGCTCACACTGCCTTAACGTAAAGACAACTACCTTTTTTTATGAAAATGATGAGAGAAGGAGTTACACCAAAAAGATGCATCCCCTAAAGGCCTGGGTTGGTCCCTCCATCGTGAAAAGAAGAAGAAGAAGGGTTTTTATGGGCTGGGTAGGGGTCGAAGGTATCTGTGGATACGGGCCTTAAACAGCTAAAGGTTATAAATCGCAGGGAAGATGGTGACTGGAAGCGAGTTCCAGTCTCTGGAGGTCATGGGAATAAAAGAGTTAGCGAAAGCGCCTGTTCGATTTTTATCCAATTTGACAGCGAAGGGGTGCTGAGCGTTTGAAAACCGCGTGTTTCTCTTAAAGAGGGCTTTAGGGGGATAATTGATTTCAGCTCGACTGAACAGACACCATGATAGTATCTGTAGTACAGGGAAAGGGCAGAAACGTCTCTTCGGTGAGCCAGGGAGTCGAGTGAGTTGGTTAGAGCCGGGTCTCCTATTAGTTTAATTGCTCGCTTCTGAATTGCATCCAGTGTGGCAAGAGAATGCTTGGAGGCCCCTCTCCACAGATGAGAGCCATATTCGAGACAGGGACGAATTTGAGCTTTATACAGTGTAAGAAGTTGACTGAGAGTAAAATAGCGTCTAGACCTAAATAGGAGACCAATCTTGCGCGCTGCAGCTTTAGCAATGGTTGAGTTATGGTCATTCCAAGAAAGGTCAGACCCTAGTGTGACGCCTAGCATTGAAATTTTATCCCTGAATTCCACTGAGTTTGAATCGAATGAGATGTTTGGGAGGTTTCTGTCGACGCGCCTAGAAATAAGGCAACACTGAGTTTTCACTGCATTAAAGTTAACTAATTTTTGGGATAACCAGTTTTTAAGTTTGCATAAGTCTAAATTAATTGAGGAGGCAATGTCTGCATGGTTTTTATGCGATGCAGTGGCGTTATGTAGGGTACGTAATTGAATTCTTAATTCTTAATATATTTTTTACTCGATTTTTTTTAGTCATTATGCCACCATCTGCTTTGGATCATCTCACTCGATTAAATATTGTCTATCCAATGTTATTTAAATTGACAAATAAAAAAACTGATCGAATAACACATTGTGGTGTTCTTGAATTTATTGCTGAAGAGGGAAAAGTTTATCTACCTTATTGGATGATGCATAATCTACTACTTGAGGTAATTATATATGGTATATACCTTTATACCCGCATTGTATACGTCTATAGGCAAGCTAACCAATATAAAATGGAAATTAAAAATAATCCAATTTTTTGGAACTTTTATGCGTTTATTTTTTAAGCGGTGAAGCTAAATAAATTTTATTTTAATATTTCTCGACCTTTCGGGGATGGAAAATTTGCTTTATATTTAGTAATAATTTTTCAATTTATATAAGATTGAAGTAATTTCTGGAGATGGACTTGTAAGTGAATTGAGTGGATATTGATGAGGCAGTACAAAATTCAAAAAAATAATATAATTTAAACTCTTTTTATTCATAAACCGACGTTTCGGAGGGTATTCCCTCCTTCTTCAGGGTCTGTAATCAATTAAAATGGGATTTGGCCATCATTACAATTAAGATCATCACAATTTTTTTTTTATATAATTAATACATATTTTGTTAAGGGAGAATGGTGTGGGTTCTTGGTGAAACATTTTAAATAAAATAAAGAAAATTTTTTTTAGAAACTTTTAAAATTTAAACCTAGTATTTTATATTTTAAATTTTAAAACGTTTCTAAAAAAAATTTCAAAAATATTGTTTACTTTAATTAATACCTATCTACATTTGTTTTTGTTTTTTAATCTAAAAATATTCTACTCTGAAAGCTCAGTGAAGGAAATCCAATTTGACATTCCACTCTGTCTACTCTCTCAGTTGCAGTAACAATAATAATATATTGTATTTCATTCTTAGCAGATTTGTGATGATCTTAATTGTAATCATGGCTAAATCCCATTTTAATTGATTATAGACCCTGAAGAAGGAGGAATAGGCCTCCGAAACGTTGGTTTATGAATAAAAAGATATGAAAGATTTCAATTTGACAATGGTAATAGATTCAAATTTTCTTAGAAAATCATAAGATGATGTCATCTATTAAATCTGATGGAATGAATTATTTTTAATTATATGTCAGAGGGGCTGTTCAGTCAGCCCCTCGGGAATTGAACCCGAGTGCCAGTAACAGCAATCCGGGTTCGCACCTCACACGTGAGCCAGATGGCCCGGATTGCTGTTACTGGCACTCGGGTTCAATTCCCGAGGGGGTAACATTATCCCTAACACCTTCCAACTTAATAGTTGACAATATCGTGTGATTTCTCTAGTCTAATTGATGGTTATTACAACAAATATTCGTCTTGATAAAGAGTAAACCCATCGAAACAAATTTTGATATTAAAAGTCACTAATTTCATGTTCTAATTTGTTTTTCTTTTTATTTTTTTAGGAAGGTGATTTGCTAAACATTGAAAGTGTGTCCTTACCTGTTGCTACCTTCTCTAAATTTCAACCTCAATCTACCGATTTTCTCGACATTACGAATCCCAAGGTATTTATATAACTGTCCTGCTAAAACTTAATAATTTAAATAATTTGTTAATTTAATTGATATTTTTCTTATTTTCTTTAGGCAGTACTTGAAAATGCTTTGCGATCCTTTGCCTGTCTTACCACTAACGATGTAATTGCAATTAAATATAATAAGCATATCTACGAATTATGTGTACTTGAGTGCAAACCAGGCAATGCGGTCTCAATTATAGAATGTGATATGAATGTTGATTTTGCCCCGCCTCTTGGATACAAAGTAAGTTAAAATTTAATCAATATTTCATTTAAGGTAGTTCTTTCACAAATGCAAAAATTCAAGAAGTCTTCGAAACTTGGAATATAAGTCATTAAAAGCATAATAAACACACTATTAAAATTTGAAGACGATTTACCACACCAAACATGAAATAATTGCGATTAAAAGTGAAATTTTTTACATATGGTAGATTGGGAAAGGGTGGGAAAATGATCATTATTTTATTTTTTTTTCATTGAAGGACTTTCACCATCTTGATGAAAAACTAAATTTGTTAGAATAATATATTCGGAGTAACTTAAAAAAAAAAATTGAAATTATTTACCTCGTAGTTTTGATAAAATATAAAGATAAAAAACATATATGGGCGATTATTTTTAGTGTAAGATCAATGGCTTGGAAACGATCCATTCATAAAGAGGATATAGTAGTGTGAGAAGTATAGTCACCTTAAAAAACATAACCTAAAATTTTAGCACCGTTCATATGTATAGTGGTTACTAGGGTAAAACTTTTTGTGTGGATTGTCGCGAAAGAACTACCTTAAAAGGTAGTTGTTCCACCAAATGGGTTTTCTTAGGATTTTTTTGAAATTTAGATAGATTATAATTTAAATACTTCTGCATCGATTGGTGGCAAAACGAAATTTATGAACAATATAGTTCCGGAGATATTAAATTCCAAAAATAGAGTTTTTCAGACTCTTATACATTGCACTATACGGGATATCGGAAAATTTACATACATATTTAATTATAATTAAGAAACCCTTCTTACCATTTTTATAAAAAACTAAACCAACATTAAACAATAACCAATACATATTTTAAGACAATTTTGATTCATAGTTACAACACAGTTTCTGAGATAATAATGAATAAATAATGAAAAATGTATAAAAAAAATGTACACTAAAAACAATTTGGCAACAGCACATTTATTTAACCAGTGAAAGATGTATAAAGCGCGCATGCGCTAGATTTTTACAAAATTATAATTTTCATAAGGTGTTACACGTAGTGTAACGTAGGCGTTGATTACATTTGTTCAAAAATAACAAAACGATTTTTATAGAAATTTTTTAACTTTTAAAATGTATTTCATCTGTCATTTTAATATAAAAATATTTAATCCCTTACAATGGTGCCAGATTTGTCAAACGAGCACAGAATTGGCTAGAATCGGTACATAAACAGCAAAAAATTTTGGGCTTATGAATTATGAATCCTTATTGTCTGTTCTATAGTATATACTCTAGCATTAACTTTTTGCTAGTATTGTCGCGAAACAACTACCTTAATAAACCCCTTAATAAGAATCTGTAGGAAAGTAAAAAATTACGATTTTTTAAAAAAACTTATGATTTTCCTTTGACACCTGTTTTTTTAGGATCCAAGTGTACACCACAGACGAAGAGATAACGCGGCATCATCTTCCAATACTGATGAGGAACCTATGATTACTGAGCCGTCAGGTTTCGTAGTATTTGCCGGTCTTGGTAATCGCTTAGACGGGAAACAGCCGAAAAAAGAAAACAATAACAATGGACAGCCTGGAACAAGCACAGCCGGTGGTTCAAATAATACCGGTGAAGTCTTCCGTGGAATTCCTGATCTCAATTATAAGATTGGAACCTTACGTTTTATACGTAATTCACGACCTGTAAATTCAGAAGTAAGTCCTCACTTAGCTGTCAATATATCTTTTTTTATTAATTATTATACTAGCTGCAAGGCCCTCTTCCTAGCCAGGGGGCTCGCCCCTGGACCCCCACCCCGAAACCTACTCAGCACCCTCAACCACCCCACCACCCATGTACATGTACAGACAAAACCTTAATTTTATATATAGAGAGATAATTATATTGAAATTGGTAACTATGACGCCCCTGGACTCTCACCTCTCGAACCTGAGCCCCCCCCCCCACCCCGAAACACATCCAACACCCCCACCCCAATGTACAGACAAAATCTTAATTTTATATATATATATATAGATAATTTCATTTAAATTGGTAACCATGACGACTGTTTTTGTTGGGGGACGGACATAGGTACGTACAGAGGCAGGGACAAATGCGCTTTAGTAGTATAGGATTCCTGGATCTTATTCTTCATTAAAATTGAGCATTCCCATTTATAATCTTCTCATTTACAATTTAACGATTAAGCCTCAAAATCTTCCTGTTTTATTCCCAGCTATAGCCCACAAACTATATTATGATTTGAAATATATAATTTAAAATACAAATTTTCTTTGTTTATATAAAAGAGTTCCACTACAATTTCTGTTTTAACATATAATTTGAAATTATTATTTCTTTGGACTATCAAAAATAGATCAAATTCCCTGGATTATGAAAATCTTCCATAAACTACTGGTTTCACTTTAAACCATAAAATAAGTTCATTTTTGATTCGGTTATAGCTTGAATTTTAGATTTCAAAAAGATTATCATTTGTACAGCACAATAATATAGGTGAAGAAGTTCGATGACTGGTTCGGCATAAAATCACGGGCCAATGTCATCAAAAGTGAGACAATCGTAGACCGTGTTTGAACGACTGTTTGCGAAAACTGTCAACATGTATACTATATAGTGTGCCGAATGTGTCCGTCCTAGTTTGAAGAAAGTTGAGCCAATTTCCTCTCGATAGTAGCTGCAACCTGTAAGTCAGGTTTGGCTTTTACATTATAAAAAGAAAAGGCTAATTTTCAGAGCTTATGTAGAACAATGTTCCGCAAAGTGTGTGCTGCGGCACACTGGTGTACCGTGGTCATTAGTTGGTGTGCCGCGGAAAAATGTCAAGTTTTGTGAAGATAATACACATAGCTGAGAGTTATGCGAGCAGCCTTATCAACGATTGCTCCAAATTTTGATCGCATGTGCTCATTTAAGCAGGCTCACATTTCTCATTAAACATCTTTTCATATTATAAATAAAACCCGTGAATTTATTATTTATTATTAAAATGGACATGAACCAACTAAATTTTTCATATTATATTGATTTTAATAATAAATAAATATTAAATAAACATTGTTTTTTTTTCTTTGGTGTACCTCTAAAACAGGGGTGTCCAACCTTTTAGCTTCTCTGGGCCACATTGGAAGAATATGAGCTGTTTTGGGTCACACATAAAATACATAACGCTAATAATAGCTGATGAGCAAAAAAATATGTACTTAAAATATTACATAAGAAATTAAGTTTTGTTACTTTATAATTTTTTTATTATAAAAGTAAGTGGCAAATGAACAACATAAAATTATAGTGAAAAGTTTGTCATTGTTTTTGGATATTTGGCTCAAAGGAATTCTCAGAGAATTCTCAAAATGCCCATCAAATATTTTAGATCTAGCTTCATTCTTTGTGTGCTTCATACTTGAAAATAGATGCTTGAATAAATAAAATTATATAAGAATCCCTTTATGAATATCTCATTGCAAAATAACGTGTTAAATTCAAAAATTAATTACTCATAAATTAATAGCAAGTTAAAAATATTGTATTTTTAGTAATATCACTGGAATTTTTAGTCGGAATCTCATAAAGTTTGTAAGTTCGCGATTTTTTGTCGGGCCACACTGATAGTCATCTTGGGCCTCATACGGCCCACGGGCCGCGGGTTGAACAAACCTGCTCTAAAATTTCTTGATTTGGTAGGTGTACCTTGAACACAAGAAGTTTGCGGAACACTGGGTGTAGATGGATTAAGATCTATGGAGTAGGGTCTTTTTGAATAATAAATGTACTACTTCTAACACTTGATTCATAATAGAGTTGAGCATTCGGAGTTTCTTTTAAGCTGAGCAAATAATAATTTTCGCGAAATCTACGCCGTACCTACTATAGTCTCTCTATTATTGTTTTAATAAAACCAAGGACCAAACTAACGCTTAAGATTATACGCCTCCCCCACCACAAACATATATGCTATAATTAAAAGTATGTGAACTCGAATAAAAATAAAAGCTCTCTTTCTTAAAAATAGTGAACATCACGATAAAATATTTTTCTTAAACTCTTCTAATTCATTAATCCTTAGTAATATGTAATTCCTCTTTTGAGATATAAATTTCAAATAAAATCCTTAAACTTCTATTAAAATTAATATTACAATTTTTATATATATTCTAAGTATTAAATATATGGTGTTTTTTTTCTTTTTGCAGACCAAAGAGCCAATTGGTGAGAGTTTCCAACCATTCAGCGGTGAAGGTCAACAATTGAGTAAACCTCGAGGGACATAATGATATTCTCTTTACTCTCTTTTTATTTTATCTACTACAAATTATATTTATTTCCATAAGGTTAAATGATCTTTTTATTTTACATAATATATTTGGACCTAATAAAAATATTTTTTCTAACTTGAAACATTACTTTGTTATTAGTGGAATCAATCGTTCGCTGCCTTCCCTCATCCTATTGCCAAATCTGTCAAGTATGAAAGCTTGAATTATGCTATTTTTCATACAAAACGAATACCGCTTGATACAATTATTTTAACAGAAAAATATTTGTTAAATCTTCAGATAATGATTCTCAGTTTTTCAAAATGATTTCAAGAAAATTACGATTGTTATTTAATGAAACAGTCGCTTTAACATCAATCGGGATAGGGTTCGTGTGTTAAATATGCAAATTTCAATGGTCATTATTTACAAATTTAGTTCCGCAAGGACTATTGAAAAAAATTTCTACATATAAAGGACACTTATAAATATGTGTATTTAAAGTTTTAAAAGGATTGCAAGAAAATCGATTTATTAGGGAACGTCCTTAAGGGAATTTCGCTATTTCAGAACAGAAAAAATAAATCGTTTGTGTGAAGGACAGGATTAAGTTCTTTGGAGGCCCTAAGCACCTAAAAAATCTTGGTGCTCCCATATATATTTAAAATGAAAATAACAATTAGTAAAATGAAATATTTATTTTTCAACTTGAAACAACTTACAAATAAGATGGAAAATTATTATGTTAACGCAGATTTCTACTTTAATAAAACTATTTAAAAAGTTTCTCCTGTTTTTTCTAATTGCAAAGTTTAAAGATATAGAATCCAGCCTGAATAGTATTGTTGTAGTATTTTTAATATAACATGTACTTCAAGTGAGAAAATGAACGCTGAGCAAATTCTGGCCATAATATGAGACATATACTAAACCAAAAGTCTCCATTTGAAAAGGCACATTCTCAATATTGTATTCAACAAGTGTATTATAGTTCAGAATGAATTAATCTTGTTTTTTTCATTTTTACTTTATCCATAAATGCGAAGCGAATCGGAAAATTTATTGTTTGTAATCGATCTCGCACCAAGCACGACTTCAAAGATTCCTCAGGTAAAGACTTCGGAACCCATGGTCCCAACTAAAGTCACAAATTGTAGTATTCAATCAGGTTGAATTTTAGGACCTGACCGTTTTGCCAAAAATTATATGGGGTCTCATCTAGAGTCCAAAAAGGGGGATTTTTTCATTTAGTCCGTGGGGGCCATGGATGTATGTTAGCTTTTTTTCCACACCGTTCAACCGATTGAAATGAAATTATTGAAAACATATCATTACTTTAACATAATGAAGTGCTGATTAGTTTTTGGTCCATTTCGGTCCTCAAACATTAGTATTTTTTTAGATTTTTCTAAATATTTTGAAAATGGCTTAACCAATTTTGATCAAATTGGATATTCTATTTAAGTACCTTTAGGACCTCAAAAAAGGTTATATAAAGTTTTTGGGAAAATTACATTTTAATGTACTTTACTCTACAGTAAGCAAGTACATTAGAAAAAGACTAAATTATTTTTACATGATTAATAATAAAGGAATAAACATATTAATATTTAAAATGGCTATGGATAAAGTCTAGCAGCGATCCGTTGCAGTTTATTTTTATTGTAATGAACTTCTTGTCGCACAAGTATGAAATTAGTTAGGTTTTTTTTTAGTCCTCTCAGTAAACATTGATTAGCTTTTGTCTACAGTTTCAGTAGATAATTAAAGGATATTAATTAAATTTCTATGATGAGTCCTCCACTTGATGCCCTAAGCAGGTGCTTATTTTGCTTAAAGGTTTTGTTTGTGTATATTTACCATTTTTGTGACTAATAAAGAACTAGAATTACAAAATTGGTCTAAATTTCAAAACATTCAACTAGACTTGCACAAAAGCTTTTTAACTGGACCTAATTTGGTTAGTCGACTTGAGTGAGAATTTAGTTTAGAATGCAGGCTTGAAATAGAGAATTAATGTTAGAATGATCATTATTTATCTAGACATGATCAACTTTAGATTATCAATATCTTCTAGATAAATTATTATCAAGTTTCAAATGTGAATACAATTCATTCTGTGATAACATCAATCTTCTTTCATTTGTCTTAAAACTGTGAATATAGAAAATGAAGTACGATACATCTAGAAAATAAAAGTTATAAATATATTTAAGTTATCTATATTATAGGTATAATAAATAACATGAAAAAGGGAACGTTTTTCGCAAATTTTATCATAGTAATTTGGTAATTGTTTTGTTAGCCATCTTTTTGAGCATAGAGTAGCGATTCCCCGGGCGCCTGACTTGGGAGGGCCGCGAAAACATATATTGCGCGTAAATTTAAATCCTGAGAACTAAAATGCTATTTTAATTATAAAATTTCCTCTCATGAATTACATCAACAAAAAATTCATCATTAAGGAATAATTTTTGTGATTTATTCAGTAACGTTTATACAAAATTTCTCATTTTTAGCTCCAGTAATTCTGGAGATATCGTGATGAAACTGAATGGAAAAGTTTCCTTAATTCGCCCCTTTAAAATTTTAATTATTTAAAAAACTTTCTTATCAAGGATTCACTTCTTAAAACTAACATTCATAGCCAATTTCAAGTTATTATTAGCTCAAGTAGTGACGGAGAAATCGTAATCTATTAAAATGAAACCATGTTTGATCAAGTTTCAATTTTTAGCTGTTTTCTATCATTGAATAGTATTCCTACAGGAACATATCATCGCTGATCTTACAAAACCTCGTTAAGTCCGATTATACGTATTATAAGTTTATACCGACCAACTTTCCAATTTACTTTTGCGCTACGGACAAATAAATATTGCATTGTATTAGTATGTATTCGTGTTTAAAATGGTTTTTCTTGTTTTCTGGCAAACAATGAATTTAGGACTTACGAGGTTTTGTAAGATCACCGACGATATGAGTAAATATGATGCAGTTTCTAATTCTGAACATCTTTTAGACCAGTGGTTCCCAACCTTTTGTGGCCCATCACCCCTTTCTGGAGGTTGACTAACACCTATCGCCTCCTTTTCATTTTCATTGTAAGCCTAATTTTAATTTGAAGTAAAGAGTAAATAATAAAGCAGTTTTAGTATTTTAAACAATTTTATTACCTTATATAAAAACAACCGAAGCAGTTTTTTTTATCCGTTCACTCTTAAATAAAATAGAAAAAAAAATTAAAATGAACATTTTTTACATATTTTTTTTAAGAACAAAGAAGTGAAATAATTAACTAAGATCAATGACGTACATTTAAAAAACAGGAGTACGTGTTTTCATTTTTAAATTGGAATCTGGAAAAATTAAGAAAGTTGACAGTTAAAATTTGAAAAAATAAATGAAAGTTTGAAAACTTTGTTATTGTTTTATTTTACCCGGCAACTTCTACTGTACAGTACTATTTTAATTTTTCCCCCTTTAAATACTCATCGGCCCCCACTTATTTATTACCCTCCTGATAACCCAAATCGCCCACTTGGGGGCGATCACCCCCAGGTTGGAAACCACTGTTTTAGATCCACACTTTTGATTTAAAATTAATAGAGAAAAATCGATGGGCATAAATATATTGAATTTTTTATTTAAAAATAATCAACTTCCTGTATATATAAATAAAATGATCATACTGCACTCTATGTTTTCTGGCAAATTCTATAAGTCGGAAAATATGGGGTGGGGATATATATAATATGATGCCCCGGGCGCCATTGCGCCCATTTAACTCCCTTCGTCTATTAATGGACACGTGTGCTGGCTGGCATATAATGTGAATGTCCGTTTTGTCCACTCACCTGTATCAATAATCCAAGATCAATAGTAAAAAATGGCCCTCCTGTTAATAATAAAGGTTTTTGAGAACGCATTATCATAAAAGAAACATTTCTTCTATATTGCGACGAAGCTGGGATCCAATTAGAAAAATATATTTCTGAGGAAACCATTTTACCCTAATAATAATAAAAAAAAAAAAGGTTACAAGACAGTTAAATTCAAATCTTTTTGTAAAGTTACTATCGCTAGGATACCTGCGTTAAGAAAAAAAATAGAACTGAAACAAATTTCAGAAGTTTTTTTGAATTGGAAAGTTGTACGTGTCGTGAAATATTGAACTTTGTACGTAGAAGGTGCAAAGGGAGTTTCAAACTCTAGAAGTAATAGGGATAACTAATTGTTGCTGTGATGAATCTGTATTAGATGAAGGAGGAGGTATCAGCCAAAGTTGGATGTGCTGGGTTCAATAAAACACCCTGAATAAAACGTTTCGGCTTGAATTTATTTGGCTATTCTTCAGAATGAACCTTAGGGCGCAGGCACGTTATCTATTTACATGAAGCTACAATTTTTATTTTTGACAAGGCTTGGTTCGATCAGAAATGTGTACCGTATTTTGTGTATAACTCCCAATTAACTAAAGATGGCCAAAACGTTTTATTCAGCGCATCCAACTTTGGCTGATCCTTCATCTAATCCTATACTACTAAAGCGCATTTGTGCCTGCCTCTGTACCTACCTGTCCTTCCCCCAACAAAAACAGTCGTCATGGCTACCAATTTAAATGAAATTATCTAAAGAGTGAGGTTTGAGAGGTGGGGGTCCAGGGGTCGTCATAGTTACTAATTTAAATGAAATTATCTATATATATATAAAATTAAGGTTTTGTCTGTACATTGGGGTGGTGGGGTGGGTGGGGTGCTGAGTGGGTTTCTGGGTAGGGGTGCAGAGTGTGTTTCAGGGTGTGGGTCCTGGGGCGAGGCTCTGTCTAGAAAGAAGACCGCCGAAGGCACAGAGGTTGGGGTCCAGGGGTCGTCATGATTACTAATTTAAAAGAAATCTATATATATATAAAATTAAGGTTTTGTCTGTACATTGGGGTGGTGAGTGAGGGTGCTAAATGGGTTTCGGAGTAGGGGTTGAGGGGGCGAGTCCCCTGGTTAGCAAGAGAGCCGCCGAAGGCGGGCACTTGCAGATAATACATAAACTAATTGGTGAATGTGTTTGCTAGGTTTGTATCTTATTTGACCCAGAAGGGTGTTGAATATTTAAAAATGGCTTAATTATTACAAGCTAAGCTTTTAGAGAATTTTTTGTGATTTTTCCATGTCAGAACAAATGCCTTGATAACAAGCCGGCCAATTTTGGAATCGGGCCTGATATCGAGGGGGTTCTAGATAACTAATGAAATCTAGAAGTATACTGAAATCAGATAGTGTACCTAAAGTATAGAAAATAAATAAATGAACCCGAAAAACCCTTCTTACCATTTTGGTAACTTCACTTGCAAACCATGTATAAAGAAAAAAATTGTAAAGAATACAAAATAAGATATTCAATTAAGATAATGAATTTCGCATCACCAGGTTTCACCTAAAAATATATTTTTTATTTTTTAGATTATTTATAAATATATATAATTTAAATACTTTAATTATTTGTTTAATGAATTCAAATTTTACTTACATAAATAAAATCCAATGAGAACAAACAGAGAGCGCAAAGGGTCCGTAATGAGAGCGATAACATCAAAGGACTAATTAACAATTTAAAATCTTCAAACATTCTATTTAAAAAAAGAGATAACATTAACATTAGATTGCTATGTTATCTTATCTTCTTATACGTTGGTACATAGATATGAGGAGAGGCTGTTGATTATGTGTAACAAAATAAATCACTCTTTGTCTTGATAAAGATTAAATATTTAATAGAAACGTTGACAAGAGAAAATGTAATTTTTAATTTCCTGGCTGCTTCTCCTCATATCTACTTAATGCCTCATCTTAATTTTACTTCTTATATTATAATGAGGATGTATTAAGGGTTGGACCAAATGAAAGAAAACATTCAAACCATCTTTATAGTTTTCGGCCTGATTTGAAAGTATAATGAAACTTGTGACATGAAGACTGCCTGAATACTTTTGAGTAAAATATCTTGTTCTTTATGAATTTCCATTTATATATTTATCTGTTAAGTTCTAAGTGACCACAGAATCCAAAATGAAGATATACAAAACGACTGTGAAGCCCATTACAACCTATGGGGCTGAAACCCGAGCTGAAACCGAAAGAACTAAGCAGTTGATGAGAACAACAGAAATGAATAGAATCAATACAGCCAGCGGCGACTATTGAGAATAGGGGATGGAAAACCAGCAGCAGTGAGACCTAGAGGCAGACAGCCGAAGAGGTGGGCTGAGAGCTGGGAATCCTCCCCCACAGAGACCTGAGGCACTGTGAAGAAAACAGGTTAATAGCCTATAGTAAAAGAAGAGAGAAGTTCTAAGTGAGAAATGAGAAATACATTAAACGCGTAATGCATCGTTGCTTTATAATTACTTTCACATTTATATTCATAGAATATAATGTGGAAGTACTGCGATGCCCTGATTGGGTCCTGACTCTTTGAGAGCTTGTATCTCTCAGAAGTTAATTTAATTTTATAATTTCTAGGTGGAAGGAATCGATGCCCTTAATAGTTGAAAATCGGATTTAGGACATAAAGCCGGAAATTATGGTCCCCAGAGGCCAAAAAGGGTAAAAAAATCCATTGGTCAGTGCGTACCTATGTACGTATGTACACCCCTGCGTTTCGCAACCATAAGTCTCAGAGCTAAAATTCGAAACTTAAGCTCGATATAGGCTAGAAAGAGTACGTACGTCAAGCATTTGGTTGAAATCGGAAAACCGGAAGTGGACATTTACATGAAAGATTTTTCGTTTTTTTTTTTGGGGGGGGGGGGGGATTTCTTAAAAACGGCTCTAACGATTTTTTTTAAAAATTAGTGTATTTATCAAAATGTCATGAGTTAATAGTTGTGTCAAATTTTGTATCCTATTGAAATAAAGGAAAGGGGTGTAAAGTAGGAATGTCGCGGCGCGCATCAACTTCTGGTCTTTCTATTTTAGCCAAAATCGTGATATATTTTTTGTAGCCTCTAGATAGCTTAAGTTTCTAATCTCAAACCTCTGCGATTTTCCGAAGACGAGATATGAACGATTCAAATATTTATTTTACGACACTCTTAATTTACAACCCCTTCCTTTAATTCAATGGGATTCAAAATTTGACACAACTATTAACTCATGACACTTGATAAATACACTAATTTTAAAAAAAGCCGTTTTTAAGAAAATAGAAAAAAATGAAATAAAGGAAGGGGGCGTAAATTAGTAGTGTCGCGATGACTTCAAATAAATGAAAATGTGAAAGTCCTGTGGTGAACACGCCAGTTGATTTTTTCTTATCTTGCTATTCGGGATATATAAATATTGTACTGAAGCCCAAAAACCAATGAAGATATCAAAATGAAATTTTATATTGAGATTGATGGGGGTTCAAAATTTAAATCCTTTTAATGATTTTGACCAAATTTCGCACAATTAGCCTTTAATGTCTTACGGAACTATCAATACAATAATCAGCTTTCTGAAAAGACCGGGGAAAAGATGGTGGTGTATGGTAAAGTCATGAGAGACCAAAAAATGCAATGTCTGTCAGTTTCAGGAATTGGTCCGGAGTAGAAGCTAGTCTTGAGGAAGATTCGAAAATAAATCGAGACTTCAACTTTGGATATATTTTTCTTTATTCTGTCTCCCTGAACGCTTTAATCTTATATAATTAAACTACAGCCACAATAATTGTACTGTCTATATATCGTATTGTAAGCCCACTTTCTATTTCGAAACTAAAAGGAAAGCATAAGTCCAAAATTCAAAACTTGTATTAAATAAATTAAAAATCCCTTTCCTGATTTCTATTAGTATTAATTAGTCAGTATTAGCATTCTCCATGTTTGTTAAATATTTCGAGTTGCAACTAGAAAAATGTTCTACTTAAAACTATATGTATATAACTATAAATAAACGTGTTATTGATTGTTTTTTTTAAAGATTTGTATTTTTTAATATTATTAGGTCATATAAAAAGTCTCCGCCGTTTTTCGGTAAATTTTAGAACAAAAAATTTCTTTAGTGAAAATCAATTTTAATCAAGTACATATTGACCATTATTATCTATGACCTTTTGCCATTAATTGGGCGGCTTCATAATTCCATCGGTGTAGAACTTCTGTGATTTATCGTCGAAAAACTTGGCCAAGTGATTTTCAACAGCGCTTCGGTCGGCCAATTTTTACCATCAAGAGAGTTTTGCAGAAGCCGAAACAAATGGTAGTCAGACTGTGCAAGGTCCGGGCTATACGGTGATTAAAATTGATTTGCAATAAAGAAATTTTTTGTTCAAAAATTTAGCAAAAAACCGCGGAGACTTTTTATATGACCCATTATAACTATATAGCTAGTTAAAACTAGTATTATCTTTATAAAATAGTAGGATCTTATTTCATACCCAAAAACCTCTCTATGTAGTTTTACACAACTTGTAAGATCAAATTCTAAGGGCATTTCATTATCGTGATTATTATCATGTTGATGTTTCAAAACGTTTTCTGGAAAAAAAAACATGATTTTTTTATTTAGTTATTTTAATAGAGTCCTCTCTTTCTCTCTTTCTTATAAAAGTTAAACACTTAAATATACTAGCTAACGGCCGGGCTAAATATAAATAAAAACAAAAAGTAAAACGTGTTAATATTGATGAGTAGTATTGGTTACAGCGATTTCCAGAGACCGTGTAATCATTGTTTTTGAAGTAACCCAGGCAGCATGCAATGTTTGAAAGACACAAATTATTCGTCCATAGGAGGATGTCTTTTGTACGAAGATAAAAGAAAGTACAAAAGACATCTTCCTACGTATTTCAAATGTGTTGTACGTGTTTTGGATGTGACTCAAAAGCATATACTTTGGATGTCATTTCAATGGCTCATTAAATCAGTAATGATTTATTAATTAGATGATACATTAAATTTACTTGGCTAACTGTGACAATTCTATAGCTCTGTGATTCTCAACCGTGGGTTCCGCGGAGCCCCAGGGTTTCACAAAGGGAGGTTTGGGGTTCCCCGCGCCTAGAGGTCAATAAAAGAAAAAATAGAAAAAACAAAAATAGTAGTTAGTAGTATCACCCATCAAAAAATTTGTGATGTAAAGAAAAAAATACTAAATTTCGAGTCTAAGTATTACCTTAACTATTATTGTCTCAGTGATACCATTATTGTTGCTCTAAAGTTCCTTAACTGTCGTATAATACGATTACGTTACATTAGTAACAAAATGAAAACATCATTTAAATTGTTTTATTATTATTTTGTTATTAATGACGTTTAAAATAATATTGCTTTTCAAATAGTTGAGAATATTATTTATGAGTTAAAGTACATTGAATATGTAAAAAAAAACCTGTCCGATCTGAAAGAGGGTGGGTGTCCCAATGACATTACCAAAAAAATTTAATAATAATATTATTCATGAAAATAAAAATGTTAGGTATTGTAATCTAAAATGCACGTTTTTTGTACCCAATTTCCCCAAAATCTAGCAAATTTGTAAAATGTGGTAACACCGTCATTCGGCGGCGCGGTGGTATGTTTTATTTGGAAGCTATAAAAGTAGCATGATGTTGATATTTTGGCGAAAAATTAAATATCTCATATTTTAGTGCTAGGGGGTTCCTCAGAAATAAATATAAGTGCTTTAGAGTTTCTCGCTCTACAAAAGGTTGAGAAACACTTCTTTAGCTAAATAGAATTAAAGTACAAATATCACCTGGCCATTAAGAGGGTCTAAAATACGGTCATTTTAAAGAAAATTAAATTTAAAAAAATTAAACCTAATTCTAATTAAAAAAGACCTTTACACATGGATATCTCACATCCCATAATAGAAAAAAATGTTTTTGCACCCCACAAAAAATTCGACCATTCCCGTAATAATCATTTTATTAAAACTTTGACACGATTTTTTGATTTTGGGGAAAATGAATAGAAATAACTTAAAAATTTTAAGTTTGTTTCTTATTTAGTTTACAAGCAGCTCTGACGTAATAAGACATACATTATATTTACATTAATAATGTTCTATTTTACATGCTTTATATTAGCTTACCTGTATTATGTATGTATGTATCTATCATCAATGTGATTTTTGTTCTGTTAAATTCCACAAACATTTCTCTATAAAAATAATTGTTTATCTACTCAATTTAAATGAAAACATTTCAAGACAGGATTATTGGATCCAATCGACTTGATTGGGGAATAATAAAATTGAAATAATTATCGGAAAAGAGGTTTTTTATCTAATTAGATTTTTCCTCTTATTAAAAACAAGGACTAAAGATGAATAAGGACACTCGATGGTGGAGAAGTAATCTCCGGAATCGAAGCTAAAATACAATGTATACATTAATTAATGTAAAATAATTGGTTTAATAAATTTATATGAAAACATTTCATTCTGTTAAATTCCGTAAACTTTTCAATATAAAAATAATTAAGACTAAAAAGTAAAAAAATAAATTATAATTTAAATTATATTTAAAATAAAAAAAAAAAAAAAAAACACGCTTCTAAAAAGTACAAAATAATGTAATAAACATAAAGTCAAAAAGTGTGGGGCGCAGAAACATGTACTTTTAATCACGTAATTTCGACAAAGTGGCCCACTCTTTTTGACTTTATGTTTATTACATTATTTTGTACTTTTTAGAAGCGGGTTTTTTAGTTTTTTTAAATATAATTTATTTGTTACTTTTTTAGTCTTAATTATTTTTATAGAGAAAAGTTTGCGGGATTTAACAGAATAATGAAATGTTTTTATTTTAAATTGAGTTTTTTTTCCTGTGAATCCATTGTAATAGACTGATGAAGAGGGCAAAGCCCTCGAGACTATAGTCTCATTATAAATAAATAAAATTTATTATTCCAGCAGAAGACACACTCTTTTATTGTCTCCTTCAAGTTTTTATTTTATATAATTTCATTTAAATTGAGTAGGTAAACAATTATTTTTATAGAGAAATGTTTGAGGTGTTTAACAGAACAAAAGTCAGATTGATAGATAGATACATACATACATACAGGTGAAGCTAATATGAAGCGTGTAAAAAAACTAAAAAAACCGCTTTTATCAGTAATTCTCTAAAAACTACAAAATAATGTAATAAACTAAGTATACTAAACGGGCGTGGTATGCAGAAGGATGTAGTTTTAATTAATTTCGACAAAGTGCCCCACGCTTTTTGACTTTATGTTTATTAGTGTATTACATTATTTTGTAGTTTTTAGAGAATTACTGACAAAAAAGTGTTTTTGAGTTTTCTTAAATTATATTACTTTTGTACTCAACCCTAAAAATCACGAGTGAAAATGATTTTTCTTCAAGTTTCAAACATTTCTAAAACGATAACCAAAAAAAACCTAAACAGTTTCTAGTATAAAAATAGAAGTATCGATGATAAATTACTGGCGCCCACCCGATTTACCCCGTAAAATAATACCTTGGTCGTATATTTGGATTGATTCATTGGAGCGCCTCTCTTGCATTCTTCGAATGCAATTTAATAAATGATCCAGGTGTCCACAGCAAAGGATCAGGTAGGCGATGATTAAACTATCGGTGACTCCGAAATAATATACATAGGCAACCGCTACGACGGATTCCATAAAATAAGTGTATTCATAATAGATTGGTGACCACTTATCATAAGGATACCAGCCTGGAAAAAAGGAAAAAATGACCCCCATTTAAGTGGCGAAGATCCATTATATATTATTGGAGGAAAAGTGAACATTTTTTCAAGATTTGATATAGTCCAGCGAGGGGTGAACCACGATCTAAATCGTGTACACCTACTTCCACATCCACTTTCATTTCAAGTAGAAGACAATAGATGAAGGGGCATTATCTAATGAATTCCAAAATAATCATAATTCCAAAGACGTGTACACCTAATTCCAATCGCGGTTCACCCCTCGTCGTCCAGTTAAATTGTGTTTTTTATCAGGAAAGTTTTGGGGTAGTTCTGATTTTTTGCATATATATGTTTTTTGGGCCTCTGAATCCAAATCTGAGGTCTCCGACCAAAATTTAGTGACGCAACATTGTAGAACATGGAAAAAAAGGTGAAAATTTTCATTTTTTGGCGGTTTTTCGCTTATAACTCGGAAACTATCAACTTTTCGTAAATAATTTTCATTTGTAAAATGAAATTTAGGTTTTTCTCTGACTAACCTTTCGGACTCAAGCGCAAAATCCAAGTTTTCCAAGGAGCACGTTTTCGACAAAGATCACTCTATACATTTTTAAACTAGATTAAATTTGATGCAATTCAAACAAAGTTTCATCTTATTTGGATAAATGGTAATCCGTGCCACAATGAGGTTGAAGTTTTGAAAAACTGCAATTTTTTGCAAAATATCGCAATTTTTCCTTCATAAAATGAAAACCACTCATCCTAGAAACTTGATTCCTATCTCATCCTCTAAGAAATTTTGTTGTCTTGAACGTTTACTTGTACCACTTTTTTGTTAAAACTCTTTTGATTTATAGATATCCAGCATTTTCCATGACACATCTGAGGATTCGGATCATATCCTGTCATGGAAAATGCTGGATATCTATAAATCTAAGAAATTTATCAAAAAATCAGAACTACCCCAAAAATTCCCCCATAGGGGCCCATTTGAGCACAATTTGACAGGACTAATAAGATTTCTGTAAATGGTTTCAGCTGGAGAATTGAAACGTGGCATCGAGTTTCAGCTAATGATACCAACTGCTCACACGAATTTCCATTCACTTATTAACTACAATCGTCGTAGAATCTCCTTTATAACAATTGCTAATTTTCTATAACCTTCTATTCTTGAGCTATTGTGGGCATCGAAATTCAGTTAGAAATAAGATCAATTATGGTTTGAAATAATTTCACGTTTCAGACATTTCTCAAACAAGATAATAAAGAAAAAAAGAAAATCAGCGTATCTTAAACACACCATTGTCATAGTTAAAACATGCGTAGTATCTAAGCTTCCTAGAGTCACATATACATTATCATATATGCGCTGTTTTTATTTGTTTTGTTTATTGAATCCCATTCTGTGTAATTTCTCAATACTCATGTTATTCTTTTGTATTAATCTTTAGGTTAATAAATACCTAATTACATGTCGTTTTGTCTAATTCTTTACACCACCACGTGACTTTTCCATTTACCATATCCTAGCCTCCGTGGTCTAATGGTCAGAGTAATTGACTGGCAACCCGGAGGTCCCGGTTCGATTCCCGGCTATGCTCAGAAATTTTTCTGTAAGTATAGGGTCTGGAACAGGGTTCACTCAGCCTCGTGAGGATAAATGAGTAGCTGCTTGATTGAGAAGTAGCGAATCTCGGTTAAGAAAACTGAAACGAAGGTTGTAGATGTGCGTTGAGCTAACCACTTGACCCCTCGGTACTGTTTCCAATTAGGACAGCAACCATTTCAGTAGGCCAAGACCGACGAAGGGTTGTCGAGGCCAGAGATTTTTTTTTTTATATCCTAGCCCATTTCGAGTGCACTGGCAAAATTACATAGTGTAAAGACACTCAAAAGTTTTTTGTAGACTTAAAAAGTGATTTTAAAAAATAACACTACCAATAATTAATTCTAACGCGGGTTTTTATCTAATTTATTCAATGAGGTCCTATTTTTAACCTTCTCTCCAATTTGGGTAAATTTTCTTTGCCCCATTTATCTTGTAGGATCCTATAGAGGAATTATGCAAAATATTGTACAAATCAGCTAAAAATATAATTATTTCTATTTAACTCCCCCGCCCCCCAATAAGCTAAGCGTATCAAGGGATACAAGTTTTTGACGTGTCTAGTTAATAATTTTGGTTATTATGGTACTATTTAATAATTTTTTTCAATGCTATTGTGAAGACATAATTGAAGGAGAGTATTTCATCTTTAATAGTTCATGGAAACTCGCTAATTATTATCTTTTAAAACCACATTATAAATTTCGATTCCACTTTCTATTCCATTTTTAGTAGGTACCTACTCAGATATGATTGGCAGTTGCCTGAAGACTTCTTTTGTTTTAGTCTTTCTTGTATTAAAGTTTTCACCCAGAACTAGATTCCCCTAAAGCATACTTTGCGCGTACCATGGATGAAAAAAGGTGGTAGTCGGAAGGAGCAAAGTCTGGTGAGTACGGCGGGTGGGGTAATATTTCCCATCCAAGTGCTGTCAGAGTGTCATTGACCAGTTTTGCTGCGTGACTGGGTTGGTTGTCATGCAGCGAAATCACCTTCCCATGCCTTCGAGCCCATACTGGTAGTTTTTTCGATCAACGTATGATTCAAATTAATCATTTGTTATAATAATAAAACTAAGATACGAGGTAGGTTTCACAAAAAAGAAATAAAACAAAATTGAGTTTTGAGTTCGATATATTTCGGGGGTTAGCCCATCATCAGGAGTCTAAGAAAACTGATTACATATTGGAAAAATAGTTTTACAAGTAAGAATTTTTAAAATTTTTTTTTTTAAATGTATATGGTGGGGGGAATGTAGGGGAAGAGGGGGGGTAGTTGTTGTTCTAAGGATTAATATTTTCTATTGAGATTTGAGCTGGGTGAAAGGGATCTATCTATACCTGATATTATAATAGCGAATGGACAGGTACCTGAGAAGGTACAACTTAAAAGGTATATAAGAGAGTGCAATTACCCTAATATAATGTGCAAACAATGAAAGGAATGTTTATTTAATTTATTATAACATATAATCAATAATTGTATTTTTATACACTTCCAATTGATTATTTAAAATATTTGAATTATTAGAGAGGGCTATTTTTATCTCGGTGGATTCCAGGAGGTCCAATTTAAGGCCTTTTCTTTCGAAATGAATGGGGATAGGGTTATTATTAGAGGGTGAATGGTTAGATTCATGTAAGTGAATTGCGAAGGCTGAGGTCGAATCTAAATTAATGTTATCGGATTTGTTGAGGTGGTTAAGGGCTCTTACATGCTCGGAGTAACGTATTTTGAAAGCGCGACCTGTCTGCCCAATATAAAAAGCGTCGCAATCTTGACAAGTTAATTTATACACTCCTGATTTGTCTAATTTATCTATTTTGTCTATTTTATTGTTAATTAATTGAGAGCCTAAATTGTTGTTGTTGTATAAAGCAGGAGTGATTCCATATGATCTAAGGGTATAAGCTAATGGAGATGTCAGATGATTAGAAATGAAGGGTATTCTTCTATATATTTTTTCGGTTCCAGATTCTAATGAGTGTAAGTGTGAGATAGTGAATTTACGTTTGATTTTATTATAAATTTTGTTGATAGTCGAAATGTTATATCCATTATTCAGGGCTATATTCTGAATGATGTTAAGCTCTTGATTGAAATTTATAGTATTCATAGGTATACTGAGGAGTCTATGAATCATTGAATAGAATGCTGCAAATTTTGTATTAATGGGGTGATTAGATGAGAAGGGAATGACTGTGTCCGTGAAAGTGGGTTTTCTATATATTTCATAGTGTAATTTTTGATGTGAAATAGTTATTTGAAGGTCCAAGAAAGCGAGAGTATTATTTGTACCTATTTCAGAAGTAAATTGTATATTTTCATGGAGAGTATTAAGATATTGTTGGAATAGATTAATTTGTCTTTTAGTGCCAGACCATATGACAAAAATATCGTCTAAGTATATACGTTTACCTAGAACCAACACCGAACTCCTTAAAAGTTATTGATGATGCTAGTCAAGCAAAATTAACGGTGTTCTATCGAAGAATCCTGATTAAATTGGAAAGATGTAATAGCCATCTCTGGTTTATTACCACATGTAAGAAGAAACATCTCACACCAAACTTCATCAACATTAAATGTGCATCTAGATCCCCTGCAGCTATTAAAGCCACTTCCATAGCCAAAATTACCTGGTTAAATGAAGAACTGAAGAAATGGTACGCTACTAGATATTTTCTAAATCTACACCTCAAAGTCATACATCTACACTTGGCCAAAATACTACACGCAGCGCAACTGGAAATTTTCGAGCGAGAAATTCGAGATGAAATAGTAGAATACAGGCATGAACTTTATATTAAAAAATTAAAAAAACTAACTTTTCTTCAAAATAAACATAATCCAAAAAAAGACGTAAGTGCAAATAACAAAAATCTCACTCCTGTTCCCTTCCACACTAGAGTGGTTAATCTAACGGACATCCATTTCGATCCCAATGAAATGGACATTCTAAACAAAGGCCTAAAATATTCCCCAAATCAAAATTTGACTCCCAAATTAATACATTCCCTAGTCATTGACACTGAAATTGCCGTAAGAGATCAACCAACCCCAATCAAAACAGAAATAGCTATAACAATTCATAAACTAACTAAAAGGGAATCTCAAACCCCTAAAGTTAATCACCAAGAGAAAACAATAATCCAGGACATCAAAACCAAAATTAATTCCAACAACCTCATACTAACCAAAGCAGATAAAGGACAGGCCATCACCATCTTGAAGAGAGAAGAATACATCCAAAAAGTCGAAGAATTTATTTCTACAAGTGGTGCTCAACTTTTACCTTCCGATCCGACTCCAAAATTTCAGAAACAAATAATTAATACATTAAATAAATCCTCCAACTACCTCCCTAAAAATCAAAACTTGTATTCCCTCAGAATAATGAATCCACATGCACCTATCCTTTATGGTCTTCCCAAACTACATAAAATTGACCACCCCATTAGACCAGTAGTATCTTATATCAATGCCCCCGCATACAAATTATGTAAATATCTTAATAATATCTTGCAAGATATATTTACTTCTAAATTCTCTATTAAAAATTCCCTAGAACTTACACAGGCTTTAGAACATATAAATATTCAAAATTCCTACAAACTCATTTCGTTCGACGTTAAAAATCTTTTCCCCTCGATCCCGCTTTCGGACTTAAAAATAATATTAGATGAACTTATTAACTTAAATATTACAGACCCATCTCGAAATAATCATATTCGCCAATTACTAGACCTATGCCTAAACCAAAATTATTTTCTCTTTAATAATAAATACTATAAACCACAAAAAGGATTAGCCATGGGTAGTCCCCTTAGCCCCTTGCTTTCAGAAATTTATATGTCTCATTTAGAACAAACCATTCTTAGCCCAACCAACCACTATTTCAAAGATATTGTGTTCTGGCGTAGATACGTAGACGATATTTTTGTCATATGGTCTGGCACTAAAAGACAAATTAATCTATTCCAACAATATCTTAATACTCTCCATGAAAATATACAATTTACTTCTGAAATAGGTACAAATAATACTCTCGCTTTCTTGGACCTTCAAATAACTATTTCACATCAAAAATTACACTATGAAATATATAGAAAACCCACTTTCACGGACACAGTCATTCCCTTCTCATCTAATCACCCCATTAATACAAAATTTGCAGCATTCTATTCAATGATTCATAGACTCCTCAGTATACCTATGAATACTATAAATTTCAATCAAGAGCTTAACATCATTCAGAATATAGCCCTGAATAATGGATATAACATTTCGACTATCAACAAAATTTATAATAAAATCAAACGTAAATTCACTATCTCACACTTACACTCATTAGAATCTGGAACCGAAAAAATATATAGAAGAATACCCTTCATTTCTAATCATCTGACATCTCCATTAGCTTATACCCTTAGATCATATGGAATCACTCCTGCTTTATACAACAACAACAATTTAGGCTCTCAATTAATTAACAATAAAATAGACAAAATAGATAAATTAGACAAATCAGGAGTGTATAAATTAACTTGTCAAGATTGCGACGCTTTTTATATTG
>JALMQS010000005.1:0-63552 GCA_024734495.1 Forficula auricularia | reverse complement strand
CTGCAACGGATCGTTGCTAAACTTTATCCAAATTCATTTGAAATATTAATATGTTTGTTCCTTTATTATTAATCAGATATCACTTGCAATTTGTAGTTCATATTGACATTAATTCAAAAATAATTCTCATTTAAGAGTCGAGGAATAACCATTCCACATTGGATTTTTGACATTTCGGTTATTATTGTAACCATTGCTGAAGACAGAGGAATTGACTTAAAATCAAAAATAGCCATCGATTCTCATCTAATACTTGAGGAATAACAATTCTACATTAGGTTTTTGACGTTTCGATTATTATTGGTAACCATTGCTGAAGACATGGAGGAATCGACTTAAAATCAAAAATAACGATCGATTCTCATCTAATACTAGAGGAATAACCTTATTGCATTCAATTTTTGATGTTTTGACCATTAATGGCAACCTCTACTGAAAACGTGGAAGAATCGACTTAAAATCAAAAAGACTAAATTCTTTTATGGCAAACAACTCAAACTTGAGTTGTTTACCAAAAAAGAATTTAGTCTTTTTGATTTTAAGTCGATTCTTCCACGTTTTCAGTAGAGGTTGCCATTAATGGTCAAAACATCAAAAATTGAATGCAATAAGGTTATTCCTCTAGTATTAGATAAGAATCGATCGTTATTTTTGATTTTATGTCAATTCCTCCATGTCTTCAGCAATGGTTACCAATAATAATCGAAACGTCAAAAACCTAATGTAGAATTATTATTCCTCAAGTATTAGATGAGAATCGATGTCTATTTTTTATTTTAAGTCGATTCCTCCATGTCTTCAGAAATGGTTACCAATAAAAACCGAAATGTCAAAAATCCAATATAGAATGGTTATTCCTCAAATACTAGATGAGAATCAATCGCTATTTTTGGTTTAAAGTCGATTTCTCTATGTCTTCAGCAATGGTTAACAATAAAAACCGAAACGCCAAAAATCCAATATAGAATGGTTATTCCTCAAGTATTAGATGAGAATCGATGGCTATTTTTGATTTTAAGTCGATTCCTCCATGTCTTCAGCAATGGTTACCAATAAAAACCGAAATGTCAAAAATCCAATATAGAATGATTATTCCTCAAGTACTAGATGAGAATCAATCGCTATTTTTGGTTTAAAGTCGATTTCTCTATGTCTTCAGCAATGGTTACTAATAAAAACCGAAACGTCAAAAATCCAATATAGAATGATTATTCCTCAAGTACTAGATGAGAATCAATAGCTATTTTTGGTTTAAAATCGATTTCTCTATGTCTTCAGCAATGGTTACTAATAAAAACCGAAACGTCAAAAATCCAATATAGAATGATTATTCCTCAAGTACTAGATGAGAATCAATAGCTATTTTTGGTTTAAAATCGATTTCTCTGTCTTCAGCAAAGGTAACGGATAAGAAAACAACGCAGTTGCTATGGTTACTCATAAAAATTCCTCCCAAATTTTTAGCATTTCACAGAGAGAAGCCTATCCATTCTTACTTAAGCAAGGCTAAATGAGCTATATTAAAACTTTCAAATGAATAAATTTTAAAGAATTTAAAAAATTAAAAAAAGTACCATCTTACTCTAGAGTAAAGTACTTTAAAATATAATTTTACTAAAAACTTTATTTAACCTTTTTTGTGGTCCCCAAGGTACTTAATTAGGATATTAAATTTCATCAAAATTGGTTAAGTCATTTTCAAGATATTTAGAAAAAAAAAAATAACTGAAATAAAGTACTAATGTTTGTGGGCCGATATGTACCAAAAACTAATCAGCGCTTCATTTTGTTAAACTAATGGTAGGTTTTCAATTTCATTTCAATCCGTGCAACGATGTGGAAAAAATCGTGGGCCAAAAAAGCGATAACATACATCCATCCATACATACATACATACATCCGCACGCACTAAATGAAAAAATCGCACTTTTTGGCCTCTCGACGAGACCCCTTGTAATTTTTGGCAAAACCGTCACGTGCTAAAATTCAACCTAATTGAATACTACAATTTGTGACTTTAATTGAGTCCATGGGTTCCGTAGTCTTTACCTGAGGACCCTTTGAAGCCACGCTTGCCCCGAGAGCGATTACAATACTTTACCCATGCTTTGCATTGGATAAAGTAATAAATAATCTGAACCATTAAGTCAAATTTGAATTTTCTAATTCAAATCATTAGCTTAAAAAATTTAAACTCGTAGAAAGTTTATCTAGTTGAAAGAAAGTTTTATTAGATTAATTGATAATTGTTAATAATTATTAAAACATTAAACTTGTTTATATTTATGTTTTCATCTATTGTTGATATAAAATGTAAAAAACAATACTTCATCTTACTCTGTATGATCAAGTAAACAAATATTTAATATTATATTTAAATTTATTATTAGGATAGGTGATCTTTAGGATGGTCTTAACCAACAATTTTTTTAATAAAAAAATAATAATAATGTTTCACTAATCGTATTCATAATTAAATTATTAAAATGGAAAAACTATATAGATCAAGAGCCCACGACTGCCAGACCTTCGTTATTTTATAAAAGCTGAAAGTTTTTCTGTGCATGTCCCCTATACAGGTAAGAACGACCAGAGACTATAGAGTTTGGGTTGTACTTACTTTGGCAGGTAACAGGTAATAAAGTTGTATAAAATAGTACTTTAAATTCGTTAAAGTATAAAGCTCAATTTTTTTATATTTTCTTTGGGATAACTTTAGAAATCTCGTCATCCATTGCCGGACACTTATGACAGTTGCTACCCCCTGCCATACACCCCTAAACTTTAATAAAATATAATTATTCTTTCGTTATAATATAAAAGCTAAATTTTATATATGTTACTTGGCGACCTATAAAAAAATGTTACCTCAATAGGCGGACATTTTTAATGGTTTTTACATAGATTTTTGACATTTCGGTTATTATTGATAACCATTGGTGAAGACATGTAGGAATCGACTTAAAATAAAAAATAACCATCGATTCTTATCTAATACTAGAGGAATAACCTTATTGCATTCCATTTTTGTTGTTTTGACTATTAATGACAACTTCTACTGAAAACGTAGAAGAATCGACTTAAAATCAAAAAGACTTAATTCTTTTATGGCAAACCACTCAAGCTTGAGTTTCTTAAAGTTTAGGGGTGTCTGGCAGGGGTAGCAACTGTCATAAGTGTCCGGCAATGGATGACGAGATTTCTAAAGTTATCCCGAAGAAAATATAAAAAAATTGAGCTTTATACTTTGACGAATTTAAAGTACTATTTTATACACCTTTTTTACCTGTTACCTGCCAAAGTAACCACAACCCAAACTCTATAGTCGTTGGTCGTTCTTACCTGTATAGGGGACATGCACAGAAAAACTTTCAGCTTTTATAAAATAACGAAGATCTGGCAGTCGTGGGCTCTTGGGCTAATAGGAATTTGAATAAAAAAATCAAATTAAAAACAGAGTTCTATCATTTAATATATTCCGGACGGTTCGTCAATTTATTTATGACTTCGTCACCGGCTGAAATAATGTGATAAAGACAGTCAAACAGTGAATTATGACAAAAATCGTTAAATACTTTTTAACAAAGGATAGGTTGGTTTTTAAAAATACCTTATTATTGTAACATCCCGAAGTTTTCTGGATTTTAATTTTAAATGTGCCGACGATCTTGGTTCTTTTCCCGCTAAAAGCCTAAAGCCCCCCCCCCTGCCTCGCACCCTCCCCTGGCCTGAGATGCGCTCTTCCCCTGGAGGAGAGAGTGAAGAGAGACAGGGTTTTTTTTTATGAGCTGACCGAGGAGGTGGTCTTTTTGTATCCTCCCGACCGACGCGAAGAAAAACGTAGGCCTTTTTTAACCGACTTCAAAAAAGGAGGAGGTTCTCTATTCGATTGAATTTTTTTTTTTTTTTTTTTTTTTGTGCCTATGTTACCTCATATCTCCGCCAATTCTCAACCGATCTTGAAAATTTTTTTTGCATTGGGTCCAGTCTAGCTTCCGATTGGTCCCATTTTTTTTTCGTATTTTTTTCATAGGTATTAGACCTTTTTTATTAGGTTTGTTTAGACCTAACCTCTTTGTTTATGAACCGATTTCGATGATTCTTTTTTTATCCGAAAGGAGGTGTCTTAGGGATGGTGTCATATTAATTTGGTCAAGTTCTGATGATATGATCACTATTAATAACATCACTAAAAAGAGAAAAATAAAATTTTTTAAGAAAATAATAAAAACCGACTTCAAAAAATTAAATGCAACAAATAAAATACACTAAAAGGTATAAAATAATTATTATCTTATTTAGTTACAACTAAACGACGAAATATTAACACGAAATTACTTTTTAAAGTCGGTGCCAAACAAACTATAACTATAAGCGAGCGTACCCGCCAAACGTACTAAGTAAGATCCGTCGAGTGCGATTCATAAAAGGTATATGTTTGGCACCAACTTCAAAAAGTAATTTCGTGTTAATATTTCGTCGTTTAGTTGTAACTAAATAAGATAATTATTTTATACCTTTTAGTGTATTTTTATATTTGTTGCACTTAATTTTTTGAAGTCGGTTTTTATTTTTTTATTAAAAATTTTTATTTTTCTCTTTTTAGTGATGTTATTAATAGTGATTATATCATCAGAACTTGACCAAATTAATATGACACCATCCCTAAGACACCCCTTTCGGATAAAAAAAGAACCATCGAAATCGGTTTATAAACAAAGATGTTAGGTCTAAACAAACCTAAACAAACCTAATAAAAAAGGTCTAATTAAGTGTCTTTTGCTTAAATTTAGGTATCAACTAGAGAGAGGGGTGGTCGATCGACCTTCCGGTTTTACCTGACCCACCCCCTTCACTATACGATCATATAAGGGACTGCAAAGGGCCCCTAAATTTACATATCTGCTGCTAGATAAAATCCCAGAGGCACAGGGTTACCATATGTTTACTGATAGATATTATACCAGTATACCTTTAGCAGAAGAATTAATAAAATTGAAATGCCACTTGACTGGAACTATAAAAGCTAACAGGAAAGGTATCCCGACTTTTATGAAAAAACCTAAGTTTTCGGATAAAAAAACTATTGTTTGTAAAAAAGGAAAAATCATGTTCTTAGCCTGGAAAGACAAAAGGTTTGTATCACTTTTGAGTACTTGGAATGATAGATTCAAAAATAATTTTTAAGAAAAAAATAAAAACCGACTTCAAAAAATTAAATGCAACAAATAAAATACACTAAAAGGTATAAAATAATTATTATCTTATTTAGTTACAACTAAACGACGAAATATTAACATGAAATCACTTTTTGAAGTCGGTGCCAAACAAACTATACGTATAAGCGAGAGTACCCGGCAAACGTACTAAGTAAGATCCGTCGAGTGCGATTCATAATAGGTATATGTTTGGCACCAACTTCAAAAAGTAATTTCATGTTAATATTTCGTCGTTTAGTTGTAACTAAATAAGATAATAATTATTTTATACCTTTTAGTGTATTTTATTTGTTGCATTTAATTTTTTGAAGTCGTTTTTTATTTTTTTCTTAAAAATTATTTTTATTTTTCTCTTTTTAGTGATGTTATTAATAGTGATCATATCATCAGAACTTGACCAAATTAATATGACACCATCCCTAAGACACCCCCTTTCGGATAAAAAAAGAACCATCGAAATCGGTTCATAAACAAAGAGGTTAGGTCTAAACAAACCTAATAAAAAAGGTCTAATACCTATGAAAAAAAAACGAAAAAAAATGGGACCAATCGGAAGCTAGACTGGACCCAATGCAAAAAAAAATTTCAAAATCGGTTGACAATTGGCGGAGATATGAGGTAACATAGGTACAAAAAAAAAAAAAAAAAAATTCAGTCGAATAGAGAACCTCCTCCTTTTTTGAAGTCGGTTAAAAATCAATTAGTTTGCTGATAGGTCATATTAAAAATTGTTCGGAGTTCAAAGGGTTAATATATAACTTTTAACTGAAGCAAAAAGTTGCCGAGCATCGCTCGTTTGGCTCGGAGTACCCCCATTTATGAAAAAATCTGCAAAATCTTAGAATATTCAGTAAAAAAAATGTGGAACGCTTCACGATTTTGCGTGTCATCCTTGCGCAGGGGCCATGCTAATCTTCTCTGTATCGTTCCAATTTTAGTATATGTACCGCCGAAGCGAGTACAAATAAAGTAAGTTTTCAAATTCTTATATACAAACTCTAATTTAAATTGTCAATAGCATTTTCACCAAGGTTTTGCAAGTATATAAATAATAATTTATAAAACTAATTAACAATATTTTTATTTAAAATATTGCATTAAAAATTTACAATCGTTGACGTTTAATAAAATATTTAATTTAATTAATACAAATTTTTATCAACCAATTTAGTTGTCTAAAATTGGACATTATTAAAAAAAAGTTCTGGACTGAATAGTTTTGAGATAAGTCCGTCAGGGGCGGTAGTTGTATCACCTTTGCCCCCCCCCCCCCCCCCCCCCCCCCCCCCCCCCCCCCCCCCCCCCCCCCCCCCCCCCCCCCCCCCCCCCCCCCCCCCCCCCCCCCCCCCCCCCCCCCCCCCCCCCCCCCCCCCCCCCCCCCCCCCCCCCCGTGTGTGTGTGTGTGTGTGTGTGTGTGTGTGTGTGTGTGTGTGTGTGTGTGTGTGTGTGAGAGAGAGAGAGAGAGAGAGAGAGAGAGAGAGAGAGAGACATAGGCAGAAGCAGAAAGTACTCTGCAGCAGGATTGATGATGAAGGCTTTGAGGCTTTGAGCCTAAGTTCTGCAAGTTGTAAAATAGGTTCGGTTCAACTAATTCAGGCATTGTAGATGTTTGGAGTTCTATTGTAGTATACACACATAGTGAGGCCTAGCCATTGAAAAGGTTTTGCTTCCATTTGAGAGTTTGATTATTGCATTCAATTCGATTTGAAAAGCTGTGAGCTTGTACTTTGAATATGTTTGAATATTTCTTATAATAGCTGTCCTCCCTGTGTTGTGTTTTTGTGACTTGTCTGTAATGCAGGTGAAGCCAGTTAGCTATTAGCTGCTTTTGTTTGTTTGGTTCTGCATATGGCAATATCAGGATTGTCATTGATGGTCTACCAATTTGCTCTGCCCTCTAGCTCTGAGTATTATTGAATTTATGCCTAGGTAGGAGGATTGGTTTTTAGCTGAGGAATGAGATATTGAATTGATTGTCAAATATATTGAGAGAGAGCATTTTGCAAATATTCACCAATTTGTTGGTTTTTCTAATGAGATTCTGATGTTGAATGGCTGGGTACCAATGGGCCTTATTGGCCTGGCCAGTTTCACTTTTGGGCAATCAAACTGCACTTTTTGTCACTAAATCAGACATGCCATTGATTTTGTTTATTTCTCTCTGATTTGTTTTTCTTTCTTGCATCTTCTTTATTTCTTTTATTTTAGCAGCTCCTCAGTATGAGGCTGGTGGTTGCATTTCACAGAACACAAAATAGCCAGGTATTCAGTGTGTCATCGTCAGGCTGGCATCTTCCAGGTCTGTGTCAGCACCACTGTGCGTGATACATATGATATAAGATAAATGTTACTGTGATATTGATCATTTGGCAGTTTTTACATTGAGAAAAGGTCTTTGATAGTTTTTCCCATATATTTTTGGTGTTTAGGACTGCTTTATTTTGTAGAGATCTGAGGGCTATTGGTGGCATCGATTTGTACTGTTATAGTGGTAATGTAGTGTTGTTGCTTTTTGATCTCGTTGAGACCAATTTTTAAATTTAATATTTTGAGAGAGCATTCATTTACTTCGTCCAAGTCATCCAATTGGTATGCCCTTGGAGAAGGTAGCTTTATCTTTCACTTCTAGGAGTATATGGTGTAAGAATTTATTTGTTTATTTGCTGTTCATAACCTTTTAGTGCTTCCATGCGTTTTCTAGGTTAAGGCTTGATTCATACTGTTTACTTTCTGTGGATTGTGTACTAGTTAACATTTTCAAGAAGTCTTATTATGTATGTGTTTTTTATTATTTAGCTTTTATCAGAGTGCTTTTACCAGTTTTTGATGTTTCTGGGAATACTATTGAAGGTATTTCTTTGGTGCCATGGAGCTGTGAGAGAATGCTGGTGTCATGAGGTGTTGATTGTTGATTGGTGATCGTTGCAGGCTGAATGTTTGTCTTAGATTTTTTCGGAGTTTGTTGCTCGTATTAGGTCTGTCAATGAATTCATCTGGTTTATCCCTTTTGTATTGAGGAATATAGCCTGTTCCTCCTGTGAATTTATCCACTGTTAACTGCTGGAGTATTAAACTTATTTTGATGTCAATGTCTGGGGTATTTTGCTTTGACTTGAATTTTATTCTCTTTTTTTGTTTTAATTCTTTTTTCCAGGTTTTCCATGTGAGGACAGCCTTGTGGAAAGGCCATTATTTTTTGATCCCATTTTTCTTTATTGTATATTTTTGCCTGCTTTTAGTATCCTTTGTAGATAAATTGTTTTTGCTATGAATGATAGAATGGGCGATTTTTTTTTAAAATTTAAAAATCTCTTGCTTATTGTTCACATGCCAAGAACTGAACTTGAATGAATATATTTGCTCAATTTTATCTTGTGTTGATGTGGTTTGCTGTCGTGCTGGAGGAAAGGCCCAGGTGCATATCAAGAGTTTGTCTAGGAGTGCCATCATTCACATTGGAAGATTTCTCTTGGAGGGGAGGCCTTCACCCACTGGTGCCAGGGTTGGCTCTCAGGTGAAGCTGGCTTATAAAAGTCCTGGGTTCCAGGGTAGCAGCATTTCCATTGTGGCGTCTGTGCCCATGGGGTTTGCTCATAAAAGAACGGAACAGCTCTGCTTTCAACATAAAATATTGCTGTTCGAGTTAAGAACGAGACCGCATTTAGTATACGCACGTCAGCGAGTAATAAATCAAGAAGGTTTTCAAATTTTATACAAACTCTAATTTAAATTGTTTCACAGCATTTTTCAATAAGAGCCAGGTACATAAATAATAATTGCAAAACCATCAACAATATTTTTTATTTGCATTATTCCATAAAATACACTGACGTTTAATAAATATTTAATTTAATATTATAATTTTTATCAAACTACTGGTTGTCTAAAGACATTATTAAAAAAAAAAGTTCTGGGCTGGTCGAAGCTAAGAGAGTCCGTCAGGGGCGGTAGAAGTTAATTTTGAAACCAATTTAAATGGAAATTACGTGAAAAATGCACAACATTCAAATTTCAAAGATTTTAGAAAATTTCATTATACTTCATATACTACCCCAAGTTCTCACAAAGTGTGAAAATTTTTTTCTACAAGCAAAACAAAATTTCGGAGTTTTTTCAGTTTTTTCTGAATAACTCTAAAACGGTTTATCAACTTGATATTCACAGATAAATTGAAGGTTCTAATATTTGAAATGATAAAAATTAGATGGGTTAAATAAAATTGCAATTTTTTGAAGGTCCGTCAAAAAAGCCTCAAGTCACTTTTCGAATATCCCCAAACTCAAAATTTTCGATTTTTCCCATTGACCATGAATATTAAATGTTTTCACAAGACCAATCTATACATTTATGCACCAGATTAAATGTACTTAAAAACAAAGTTTACCAACGATACAGTAATACAGAATAAAGTTTAATAAAAACTAAAGCTTTTCCATCTGCGAAGAAAACACTGATCCTGTGAAATTGATTTTTGAAACCATTCTTCATAAAATTTATTTACGTGACTACTTTGAATAAAGCCTTATATTTATATTATCGCTATCATGACACTTTTATAACTGATCCATATCCTGTCCAAACAGGATATCTATAACTCCATGAGTTTTATCAAAAAAGGGTCTATAAACGTTCAAGTCACAAATTTCCCAGAATACTGCAATAAACTGCTTCTACGATATACTTTTCCATTTATAGCTGAAAAAACTTGCAATTTTTCGGAAAAACTGCAAACCTTCACTTAAAATCTCTTCATTACATTGGAGAATCTTATCAATGCTATTAAAGAATTTTTTTTTAAACAGAATTTGAAGAATCGTTTTGGTTAAACAATTGATTCATATTATATAAATATATATCGTTTGATATACTCGGTTGTATGGTCAAGTATTGTAATCGTGCATGAAAAAAGTGTTTTTTTTCCTTCTTTTTTCAAAGTATCTCAAAAACGGCTTAAACTATTTCGATTAAAAAAATTGAGCGGATCCATGGCATTTCCCTCTACAAAAAAGCTCTAATAAGTGAACATCAAAAAATTATATTTTTTGAGATAATAATTGTTTTGTCAAATTTGGTGCATATCGACCCAAAATTAAGGGTGGTGGAGGGGGGGTTAAAAATTAAAAATCTAGGTCGTTTGAGCAAACTCAACCAAATTTTGTATTCATAATCACTGGACCCGCAGAAGTCTAAAAATTCAAAATCAAACCCCCCAAAATGGGGGAGGGGGGTTCAAAAAATGAAAATTTTGGTCATTTACCAAACTCAACCAAATTTTATGGACGAGCTAGCTCAAAAACTAGTGTGAATATCAAAACCCAATTTCACACGTAGTTTTGGTCCATTGAGATTAAGAGCTGATTAGATTTTGGTGCATATCGACCCAAAATTAAGGGGGGCGGAGGGGGGGGGGGCAAAAAATGAAAATATAGGTATATGAACCCAATTCAACCAAATTTTGTATACATAACCAATGGGCCCCAGAAGTCTAAAAATGCAAAAACCAACACCGGCGGGGGGCTCCTACATGATTATAAATAATTTCATTTAATATTAAATATAAATGAGGGGCCAGGTTGTATGGTAAAGTCATGTGGACTGTCTCAAGATAAAAAAAAACTCACCCGGTATATATAATTAATTTGTTTGAGCTTTATCATCAGTATTTTTGATCTGTTATTTTTCAAACGAATGGTTGTTCAGTGACTTTTGCTTACTATTAGGACAAAATGAATTCATATAAATCCAATTAGATATTTGAAGCCATGAGAAATATCAGATCAAATATAACACGATTATATAAAATGTATTTAATTTTTTGCATAATAGTGCATCTTAACATAATATATGGAACAAAATAACAAATAATTTCCTTGTCAGTCTGTTTGTCTGTGTGCCCGGATTCCGATACAAACGAAAAGTCTTAGAAAGTTCGTTTTGTAGCAAAATTTTTATATTTTCAATGCCGAGAATTGTTTAGATTTTGAGCTCTCTAAGCCTATAATTGATTGTTGTATTTTTGACTTGTATATATTTTCTATTACATGTTTGTTATTTATTATTGTTATTTTTTTCTAAAAAGTAGGTATGTAAAAAAAAAAATTTGAATTTGGACTATTTTTGAAGAAGTTATGAACAAAAAACCGAAATTCGATATCTTTTAAAGCGGGGTGATAAAAAAAGAGTTTTTTGATGAAAAGTAAAAAGTGTCAAAATATGAAGGATATCAAAAATTAAAATTTGTCAAAACCGTCCGATTTGGCGTGTGGAATGTCCCATATCTACTCTTATTAAACGATCAAAAAATTGTATATTTATTTATTTGTTTATATATATATATATATTTGTTTATATCTTAGTTCTATTTTGAAAACGGTTCTAATGATTTTGATGAAATTCACGGGTTAGGGGGTTTTTGGGGTGACAATTCGATCTGTCACGGTCTCATCTTCGACAAAATTGTTTTTGATGGGTTTTTTCATAATCAAATTAATTATTCACAGGTAGACAGATTCCATTCTTAGGCTTTAAAAAAAGGTTACTCTTTCTTGTGCCCAGGCAGACAATGGGTCGGGTTAACTTTTTTTCAAAGGCCTTGAAGAAGCCAGATTGTGCATTTCAAACATATTTTGTTCTCAATAAAGGTTAGAAATATTAATAAACATTTTATAATTGTTTTTATAAAGAACCTTATTTATTTAATAGAATAAAATAATCAAGAATTTATTTAAAAATATCTTTCGCATAAGCAGGTCTCAATTTTCTGAAAATAACACAGTGGTCGAATACATTATTATATATATTTGTATTTTTTTTTTTAATTTGAAAACGGCTTTCAAATAAAAATCGATCTTTTTTATCAGAATTTTAAATTAAAAAGAATATTAAAATAAAGCTTTTAACTGAAGGAAGAAGTTACCGAGCACTACTGGTGCCCAGGTACTCAGCAGTAGCGTTTATTAAATTGACTTCGAAAAAAGGACGAGGTTATCAATTCAACGGAATGTCTGTTTTTGTTGAATATAAGTATTTAATCACATCAGGATTTTTCGGAATGATTTATGTTATGAGATATAAACCCCAACTCTGATTAGCTCTACCCACCAAATATTATGTGATGTGCTCTTTAAAGGTGAGTTTGGAATCGAAAATATCTCCAAGGTCTTAATAGAGTTAATAATAGGTAGTACCATTTTCGAGTATATAATTGAATTTTAAAGTAGCTAGGTTGTTTAGAAAAACTAATAGTCAAACATTTATCAAAGCTTGTAAGTTGCGTTCCGCATCACACCAATTTATTATTTTATTCAAGTCAGATTGCATTCTTAGGCAATCTTGTTCAGTAGAAATCTCTAAAAAGAGCTTTATATCATCCGCAAATAATAATACATTACAAAATTCAAGATATGTTTGCTAAGCCATTAATAAAGAATAAAAATAGTAACGGACCAAGATGACTGCCTTTGGGAACACCAGATGGATCAATAAACTTTATGTGGATTTTGTACCTTTAATTTGTACATAAGAGTTTCTCTCGGAATAGATAATCGCCAAGCCATCAAATTAGATAGAAGAAGATAAATTATATTTACTTAGCTTTAATAATAGTATTTTGTGGTTTATCAGATTGAAAGCTTTCTTTAAAATCTAAGTAAATTGTATCTAGCTGCTTATTTATGTTTAAGCTGGAAAATATTGAATTTGTAAAAAATGTCAGGTTCGTAACTGTGGAACGACCAGGTATAAAACCGTGTTGCTTCATTGAAGAAACAGAAATGGCCTTTAACATTTGTTATACACGATTTTATCTAGCATTTTATCTAAAAGATAAATGGAACAGTATGACGTACTATAAGCGGATTAAGATTATTATCCTCGAAGATAAGCTAAGAATAGCTTGTCTCAATTGCTCGAGTGGTATATAAGAAGAGAAGTGATAGGAGAGAGGGGTATGAAACAGGGGTAGATAGTATGAGGTAAGGCGGGGGGGACAGGGACAAGGGCATATAAGCAAGTGAGAGTGATTGGGAAATTGACAGTGTGTCTCGTGCGGTCAGTGAAACATCAAGTGGGAATATTACAATATGGCCTCCACCTTCATCCAGCCTCTGAGTTGACTCCACCGCTCACTAATAAACAACCTTTCACTTCTAAACAATCCTTCATCCCTTATATTAATTATATGTATGATTATTAAATATAATTTTATTTCTTTGTATTTATTATATAGCTTTAGGTATACAAATCGTGTGTGTGTTGGTAGTGAATGTATGTTAAGTTCAATTAATTCCTAAAAATCTATTTGTAATTTAAAATTTAATAGAATTCAATTACTCTATTTCTTTTTTACGAATCTACAATAATTTAATTTTTTGATTAATTATGAAAGCAAATAATTTAGAGATTTCATATATAAATTCATTCTAAGATAAAATATTGCATTCTTGAAATGAATTAAGATGATGAATAAAATATTAATATCTGGGTAACGGGTAGGTGTGTATTTCTTGTTCTTTTAGTTAAATAGTACATACCTTCTTCAGGGCCTTCCGGCATCCCTGCCATACCTTATTTTTTTTTAAAGAGAATCATGTCCTATCCCTAATCCTAACCCCCAATTTCAATTCCTGTTTTCGCAAATTCTTCTTATTCCTCCGAAATCGAAGTGCTTCACGAGTATATTTTTACTTGTGCCTGAGGTAAGAGTGTGTCTTATGGGGTCAGAGTGTTCCAGATCGAGGCTCGAGATGTTAATAAGGCAAGTATATCTTTATAGTCTATTCTTAAAATTAAATAATTAAGAAATACTTAAATTTTTCAAGTGATCTAGAAGCTTATTCTAATCTTATTAAAACGTAGATAGTAGACATGTTTATATTAATAATAAATAATCTGAACCATTAAGTCAAATTTCAAATTTTTCAATTCAAACCATTAGCTTAAAATTTAAAGTCGTAGAAAGTTTATTCGAAGGAGAAAGTTTTATTAGATTAAATGATAATTGTTAATAATTATTAAAAACATTAAACTTGTTTATATTTTATGTTTACTCATTGTTGATATAAATGTAAAAAACAATACTTCATCTTACTTGTATGATCAAGTAAACAAATATTTACATATATTTAAATTTATTAGGATAGGTGACTTTTTAGGATGGTCTTAACCAACATTTTTTAATAAAAAAATAATAATAATAATGTTTCACTAATCGTATCTATAATTAAATTATTAAAATGGAAAACTATATAGAATTTGAATAAAAACAAATTAAAAACAGAGATCTATCATTTACATATTCCGACGGTTCGTCAATTTATTTACACTTTATTACCGGCTGAAATAATTTGATAGTCAAACAGGAATTATGACAAAAATCGTTAAATACTTTTTAACAAAGAATAGGTTGGTTTTTAAAAATAATTTTATTATTACACAACTGAATTGTCAAATAAGCTGGTTATATATTTTTTAAATAGTTTCTTAAAAACTTTAAAAGATTTAAATATTAATAATTAATGCTTTCTTTGGGGCCCTTTAAATAGGTTAAATGCTAATTGTTAATAATTGTTGAAATATAAAACTTGTTTACATTTTGCGTTTTCATCTATTGTTGATATAAAAATGTAAACAAACATGGTTCTAACAGATATTTGTAATGCTTTAATATATTATTTCTGACGTTCATACCTACTAAATATCTTATTCGCTAATAATATATCACCTTAGCACAATAATCTTTACTAAAGTACTTTCGGATGATTATTTTATTACATTAATTACAAACATTTAAAATCTTTTTTCCAATGTTTTTATATTTTATATTAATTCGGGGCAGAAGGGGAGTTCTTTCTAACTTTCAACCCTCTCGACCAAGGAACCAAATAAGTAGATGGTTAGATAAGAAATAGGATATATTATCTAGATTTCCATTTTGAAGGTACTTTTTGAAAATATTGAAAAATCCCCCTCTGAAAATTTCCATCTAGTTGCAATATAAGAGATAAAATCAAGGCAGAGGAGCCATTTGTGCTCGACCTTCTTATTGCGAACCTCTATGGAAATAGTTCTTTATTAGACAGTGAACTAATCCCCCCCCTTATTAAATATAATCAACCCCTTACATTATTTAACGACGTTTGAATAAAATTAAATAATTTTCTATTAATTATTCCAAGGACCTTTTGACATTCTTCATCCAAATTGAACCAAAATTTAATTTAGCTTTCTAATAACATTTTGCAAAATTAAGGGATATTTTGCCAATTATCCTTATGATAATCTAAGTATAAATTTAGAGAGAGCCAGGGCTTGGAGCTCAAATCGAAATTCCACTTGAAATTGATAAGTTGGTCGTTTTTTTTTCAAATTTTTTCTTCTGATTAGTGGATGAATGTGTCTGTTGGTTTGTTTTGACCACCGTAAGTGAATTCTAATTAGGTTGTAGTATTTAAAATATGTTCTTGTGATAATAATAATAATAATTTTTTTGTCAAAATTTTTAATACTTTCCCGCTAAATAATTATACTTTCGAGCCTCTAGGTCAGTGATTCTCAACCTTTTTTGTTGCGGCACTTTTAACGATTTCAAAATTTGGCGGCACACAAAGAAAAAGATAAGTTTAAAAATTGTTACTTACCTATACCACACTGCGTAAAATAGTTTATGATAATAATTTTAAAAATGTGCGAAATAAAATAATATGTACTACAAAAATAACGGTACGTTTTTTTTCATTGTTGTGAATTTTCGATTTAATAATTAATTATTTAATTATATTTATTTGATAACTATCTTCGCCTCCTGTACCCCCACGTGGCTCCTTTATTGATGTTTTATTAGTAACAGAGAATAAATATAATTGTTTTATTATAAAGGGATTATTTATTAAGGGATTAATTTCAAGTTAATAATAAGAATACTTGCAATGCGAAATTTGACCATGATGTTTTTTGATAATTTCATTTATATTTGGTCGTAAAAATGACAATGATACTCTCATATCGTCTTCTACATTTAACAATCTTGATCGTTTTTTAGTTTTTTAATGTTGGTTAATGCTTAAAATCCGAATTCACACAAATAAGATGTAAGAAAATTGTAATAATATGTTTAAAAACTTTTTGGCTGTCATTGGATAATCGCATCTAATGTTAATCAAATGATTAATAGATTCTTCTGAATATTTTAAAATTACATCTAGATTATTGAAGCAAAATGAGTTTATTTCTCATTCAAATTAAATCCAATACAAAAATATCGATTATGAAATGGATTAAAACCAATCAATTTCTTTATAATCTAAATTTTGAAGAAGCATAATATGGGAAGTTTTGATCAAGAATACACCTCTTTATTCATTTTATCAATGATGTAAATCATTAAAAAAATTAAAGATATCAAGAGGCTACTAAAGGTGTTTCAGATATTTTCGTTGTTAATGAACGATTATTTTCAATTGTTATGAATACAGTTTAATATGATGGTATTTTGGTCCTCGTTTGTTGATAATATGTTGCTCTGTACTTTAGTGGTATCACTTCATTAGATGTTTATTCGTAACAGACAAATATCAATTGAACATTATAAAGTCTTAAAATCGTTGTAATTTGATTCATTTAACTGTATTATTACGCTCATAACAAATGAATGGAACAGATGTTGAAGATGTGTTAAAAATCTCATTTATGAGATTCTATATGCATTCTCAAGCTTGAGGTGTTTATCGCAAAAAAATTAGTCTGTGGATTTCAAATCGATTCTTCCGATTTTCGGTAAGAGCTTATAACGACAACTCTTGCCCCTCCTTCAGCAAACTGTTTCTAGACGCCGCGGCCGCTGGGCCAGGCGCAGGCTCGGATCGTGCACTGCGCTTTTGCATGAGCGAAAATATATTCGCTCGCCCGCGCATAATTAAAGCGGCTCGATTCGACTGGAGTAGAGAAGGATTCGAACATGCCAATCTGGAGGGGCCAAATGCCAACCAGCAGCCCCCCCTGCACCACACCTATGTGAACACGCAACCTACAACCTGCACTCAACAGATTGTTAGGACCCCATCGACTTGATGGGGGGCGCACAAAGCACCACACAGCACTCACCTCACGAGAGCCCTAACAATAGAGCTTGCCATTAATAGTCAAAACATCAAAAATGGAATGCAATAAGGTTATTCCTAAAGTATTAGATAAGAATCGATTGGTATTTTTGATTTTAAGTCGATTCTTCCATGTCTTCAGCAATGGCTACCAATAAAAACCGAAACGTCAAAAATCGAATGTAGAATGGTTATTCCTCGACTGTTAAATGAGAATCGATCATTATTTTTGAAATAAATTCAACATCAAGGCGCGGATCCAGACCTCTAGGGGGTGGCCTGAGAGAATAAGGGTTGAGAGGTGATAATTGATCCCCGGAGAGGTATTTGGGACCCCGGGGACAAAAAGGGAACGAGCTGATGTGTTTTGGCCCAGGGAGACGTGTGGCTGGTTGGCCCGAGGAGTCGGGGCCGGGGGCTGATAATAAGGGTTGTAGCATTTGTGGCCCGGGGAGAGAGCCGTGTCTTAAAGCGGTTTTGGGTAAATCAAAAGGGGCGGGCGGAGTTGTGTATTGTTGAGATAATAATGAGAATCGCGTTTTGTGTGTGTGTGTGTGTGTGTGCGATCGCATAAGAGATATATAAGATGGCGGCTGCCAAGGTATGTAATAGACTAAATGTTGAACGAAGTACTTCTTCTGTATTATTAATATACCAATTTATTGTTACGAAACATATTTATTTGATTAATGACAAATATAATCAATCTAATAATTAATCTCTCTTATTATGATATTTGATCATTTGATAAAATCAGTATAATGAATATAATAATCATTAACCCTTGAATGAATTTATTTGTCACTATATATTTGCTTAATTAATCAAATAAATATAATTAATATCATAGTTAATAATCCTAGAATTAGTTATTCAGTTTCCTTATAAATTTAATCAATTTTTATTCAATGTCAAAAAATATATTACTCGTTTATATATATTCTGTGAACCAATGTAAAAACCGACAATTTTCTTTATTAGTTAACCAATGTCAAAACTTACAATTTTTCTTTATTAAATATTTTATTATCAAATCTTGTTCTTGTTGAATTTAACTGCATTCTGTTCCTGAACAGTTCCCCGAATAGATTAAGTGTCTTTTGCTTAAATTTAGGTATCAACTAGAGAGAGGGGTGGTCGATCGACCTTCCGGTTTTACCTGACCCACCCCCCTTCACTATACGATCATATAAGGGACTGCAAAGGGCCCCTAAATTTACATATCTGCTGCTAGATAAAATCCCAGAGGCACAGGGTTACCATATGTTTACTGATAGATATTATACCAGTATACCTTTAGCAGAAGAATTAATAAAATTGAAATGCCACTTGACTGGAACTATAAAAGCTAACAGGAAAGGTATCCCGACTTTTATGAAAAAACCTAAGTTTTCGGATAAAAAAACTATTGTTTGTAAAAAAGGAAAAATCATGTTCTTAGCCTGGAAAGACAAAAGGTTTGTATCACTTTTGAGTACTTGGAATGATAGATTCAAAAAGAATTTTTAAGAAAAAAATAAAAACCGACTTCAAAAAATTAAATGCAACAAATAAAATACACTAAAAGGTATAAAATAATTATTATCTTATTTAGTTACAACTAAACGACGAAATATTAACATGAAATTACTTTTTGAAGTCGGTGCCAAACAAACTATACCTATAAGCGAGCGTACCCGCCAAACGTACTAAGTAAGATCCGTCAGAGTGCGATTCATAAAAGGTATATGTTTGGCACCAACTTCAAAAAGTAATTTCATGTTAATATTTCGTCGTTTAGTTGTAACTAAATAAGATAATAATTATTTTATACCTTTTAGTGTATTTTATTTGTTGCATTTAATTTTTGAAGTCGGTTTTTATTTTTTCTTAAAAAATTTTTATTTTCTCTTTTTAGTGATGTTATTAATAGTGATTATATCATCAGAACTTGACCAAATTAATATGACACCATCCCTAAGACACCCCCTTTCGGATAAAAAAAGAACCATCGAAATCGGTTCATAAACAAAGAGGTTAGGTCTAAACAAACCTAATAAAAAAGGTCTAATACCTATGAAAAAAAAAACGAAAAAATATGGGACCAATCGGGAGCTAGACTGGACCCAATGCAAAAAAAATTTCAAAATCGGTTGAGAATCGGCGGAGATATGAGGTAACATAGGCACAAAAAAAAAAAAAAATCAATCGAATAGAGAACCTCCTCCTTTTTTGAAGTCGGTTAAAAAGAATTCTTCGAGGGGGTACGGAAGTAAATATTAGAAAGCCTAATGTAGTTGTAAGTTACACAAATTTTATGGGTGGTGTAGATCGAGCTGATCATTATGCATCTACCTATTGTTTTTTGAGAAAGTCTCTTAAATGGTGGAGAAAAATGTATTTTTGGGCCCTGGAAGTGGCTGTAATTAAATCATATATATCTTATATAAAATTAAAAAAACAAAACAAAACGAAAAACCATTGACACATTTGAAATATGTTAAACTGTTAGTCGATCAACTGATTAATAATTTTCGACAAGAAAAATCTAGAGCCTCTACGTCATCATCTGAGATCAGGTTAAATGGAAAAATTCATGAAATTCGCAAAGGTAAAAAAAAGATTGCATTGTTTGCTCCAATAGACAGAAGAAAGGTGAAAAACGAGAAACGAGTGAATATTGTGATACTTGAACTGATAAGCTAAGAATGCATTTTTAACCGACTTCAAAAAAAGGAGGAGGTTCTCTATTCGACTGATTTTTTTTTTTTAATGCCTATGTTACCTCATATCTCCGCCAATTGTCAACCGATTTTGAAAAAATTTTTTGCATTGGGTCCAGTCTAGCTTCCGATTGGTCCCATTTTTTTTCATTTTTTTCATAGGTATTAGACCTTTTTTAACCGACTTCAAAAAAGGAGGAGGTTCTCTATTCGACTGATTTTTTTTTTATGCCTATGTTACCTCATATCTCCGCCAATTGTCAACCGATTTTGAAAATTTTTTTACATTGGGTCCAGTCTAGCTTCCGATTGGTCCCATTTTTTTTCATTTTTTTCATAGGTATTAGACCTTTTTTAACCGACTTCAAAAAAGGAGGAGGTTCTCTATTCGACTGATTTTTTTTTATGCCTATGTTAACCTCATATCTCCGCCAATTGTCAACCGATTTTGAAAATTTTTTTACATTGGGTCCAGTCTAGCTTCCGATTGGTCCCATTTTTTTTCATTTTTTTTCATAGGTATTAGACCTTTTTTAACCGACTTCAAAAAAGGAGGAGGTTCTCTATTCGACTGATTTTTTTTTTATGCCTATGTTACCTCATATCTCCGCCAATTGTCAACCGATTTTGAAAATTTTTTTACATTGGGTCCAGTCTAGCTTCCGATTGGTCCCATTTTTTTTCATTTTTTTCATAGGTATTAGACCTTTTTTAACCGACTTCAAAAAAGGAGGAGGTTCTCTATTCGACTGATTTTTTTTATGCCTATGTTACCTCATATCTCCGCCAATTGTCAACCGATTTTGAAAATTTTTTTACATTGGGTCCAGTCTAGCTTCCGATTGGTCCCATTTTTTTCATTTTTTTTCATAGGTATTAGACCTTTTTTAACCGACTTCAAAAAAGGAGGAGGTTCTCTATTCGACTGATTTTTTTTATGCCTATGTTACCTCATATCTCCGCCAATTGTCAACCGATTTTGAAAATTTTTTTACATTGGGTCCAGTCTAGCTTCCGATTGGTCCCATTTTTTTTCATTTTTTTTCATAGGTATTAGACCTTTTTTAACCGACTTCAAAAAAGGAGGAGGTTCTCTATTCGACTGATTTTTTTTATGCCTATGTTACCTCATATCTCCGCCAATTGTCAACCGATTTTGAAAATTTTTTTACATTGGGTCCAGTCTAGCTTCCGATTGGTCCCATTTTTTTTCATTTTTTTTCATAGGTATTAGACCTTTTTTAACCGACTTCAAAAAAGGAGGAGGTTCTCTATTCGACTGATTTTTTTTATGCCTATGTTACCTCATATCTCCGCCAATTGTCAACCGATTTTGAAAATTTTTTTACATTGGGTCCAGTCTAGCTTCCGATTGGTCCCATTTTTTTCATTTTTTTTCATAGGTATTAGACCTTTTTTAACCGACTTCAAAAAAGGAGGAGGTTCTCTATTCGACTGATTTTTTTTATGCCTATGTTACCTCATATCTCCGCCAATTGTCAACCGATTTTGAAAATTTTTTTTGCATTGGGTCCAGTCTAGCTTCCGATTGGTCCCATTTTTTTCGTTTTTTTTTCATAGGTATTAGACCTCTTTTTTATTAGGTTTGTTTAGACCTAACCTCTTTTGTTTATGAACCGATTTCGATGGTTCTTTTTATCCGATAGGGGTGTCTTAGGGATGGTGTCATATTAATTTGGTCAAGTTCTGATGATAGGATCACTATTAATAACATCACTAAAAAGAGAAAAATATAAAATTTTTAAGAAAAAATAAAAACCGACTTCAAAAAATTAAATGCAACAAATAAAATACACTAAAAGGTATAAAATAATTATTATCTATTTCTAGCAACAACTAAAACGACGAAATATTAACACGAAATTACTTTTTGAAGTCGGTGCCAAACATATACATTTTATGAATCGCACTCGACGGATCTTACTTAGTACGTTTGGCGGGTACGCTCGCTTATAGGTATAGTTTGTTTGGTACCGACTTTCAAAAAGTAATTTCACGCTAACATTTCGTCGTTTAGTTGTAATTAAATAAGATAATAATTAGTTTATACCTTTTAGTTTATTTTATTTGTTGCATTTAATTTTGGTCGGTTTTTATTTTTTTCTTAAAAAATGTTACCTCATATCTCCGCCAATTCTCAACCGATCTTGAAATTTTTTTTTGCATTGGGTCCAGTCTAGCTTCCGATTGGTCCCATTTTTTTTTCGATTTTTTTCATAGGTATTAGACCTTTTTTATTAGGTTTGTTTAGACCTAACCTCTTTGTTTATGAACCGATTTCGATGATTCTTTTTTTATCCGAAAGGAGGTGTCTTAGGGATGGTGTCATATTAATTTGGTCAAGTTCTGATGATATGATCACTATTAATAACATCACTAAAAAGAGAAAAATAAAATATTTTTAAGAAAATAATAAAAACCGACTTCAAAAAATTAAATGCAACAAATAAAATACACTAAAAGGTATAAAATAATTATTATCTTATTTAGTTACAACTAAACGACGAAATATTAACACGAAATTACTTTTTAAAGTCGGTGCCAAACAAACTATAACTATAAGCGAGCGTACCCGCCAAACGTACTAAGTAAGATCCGTCGAGTGCGATTCATAAAAGGTATATGTTTGGCACCAACTTCAAAAAGTAATTTCGTGTTAATATTTCGTCGTTTAGTTGTAACTAAATAAGATAATTATTTTATACCTTTTAGTGTATTTTTATATTTGTTGCACTTAATTTTTTGAAGTCGGTTTTTATTTTTTTATTAAAAATTTTTATTTTTCTCTTTTTAGTGATGTTATTAATAGTGATTATATCATCAGAACTTGACCAAATTAATATGACACCATCCCTAAGACACCCCTTTCGGATAAAAAAAGAACCATCGAAATCGGTTTATAAACAAAGATGTTAGGTCTAAACAAACCTAAACAAACCTAATAAAAAAGGTCTAATTAAGTGTCTTTTGCTTAAATTTAGGTATCAACTAGAGAGAGGGGTGGTCGATCGACCTTCCGGTTTTACCTGACCCACCCCCTTCACTATACGATCATATAAGGGACTGCAAAGGGCCCCTAAATTTACATATCTGCTGCTAGATAAAATCCCAGAGGCACAGGGTTACCATATGTTTACTGATAGATATTATACCAGTATACCTTTAGCAGAAGAATTAATAAAATTGAAATGCCACTTGACTGGAACTATAAAAGCTAACAGGAAAGGTATCCCGACTTTTATGAAAAAACCTAAGTTTTCGGATAAAAAAACTATTGTTTGTAAAAAAGGAAAAATCATGTTCTTAGCCTGGAAAGACAAAAGGTTTGTATCACTTTTGAGTACTTGGAATGATAGATTCAAAAATAATTTTTAAGAAAAAAATAAAAACCGACTTCAAAAAATTAAATGCAACAAATAAAATACACTAAAAGGTATAAAATAATTATTATCTTATTTAGTTACAACTAAACGACGAAATATTAACATGAAATCACTTTTTGAAGTCGGTGCCAAACAAACTATACCTATAAGCGAGCGTACCCGGCAAACGTACTAAGTAAGATCCGTCGAGTGCGATTCATAATAGGTATATGTTTGGCACCAACTTCAAAAAGTAATTTCATGTTAATATTTCGTCGTTTAGTTGTAACTAAATAAGATAATAATTATTTTATACCTTTTAGTGTATTTTATTTGTTGCATTTAATTTTTTGAAGTCGGTTTTTATTTTTTCTTAAAAATTATTTTTATTTTTCTCTTTTTAGTGATGTTATTAATAGTGATCATATCATCAGAACTTGACCAAATTAATATGACACCATCCCTAAGACACCCCTTTCGGATAAAAAAAGAACCATCGAAATCGGTTCATAAACAAAGAGGTTAGGTCTAAACAAACCTAATAAAAAAGGTCTAATACCTATGAAAAAAAAACGAAAAAAAAATGGGACCAATCGGAAGCTAGACTGGACCCAATGCAAAAAAAAATTTCAAAATCGGTTGACAATTGGCGGAGATATGAGGTAACATAGGCACAAAAAAAAAAAAAAAAAAAAAATTCAGTCGAATAGAGAACCTCCTCCTTTTTTGAAGTCGGTTAAAAAATCAGTCGGATTTGCTGATAGGTCATATTAAAAATTGTTCGGAGTTCAAAGGGTTAATATATAACTTTTAACTGAAGCAAAAAGTTGCCGAGCATCGCTCGTTGGCTCCAGGTACCCATTTATTAAAAAAATCAAAAATCTTAGAATATTCAGTAAAAAAAAATGTGGAACGCTTCACGATTTTGCGTGTCATCCTTGCGCAGGGGCCATGCTAATCTTCTCTGTATCGTTCCAATTTTAGTATATGTACCGCCGAAGCGAGTACAAATAAAGTAGGGTTTTCAAATTCTTATATACAAACTCTAATTTAAATTGTCAATAGCATTTTCACCAAGGTTTGCAAGTATATAAATAATAATTTATAAAACTAATTAACAATATTTTTTATTTAAAATATTGCATTAAAAATTTACAATCGTTGACGTTTAATAAAATATTTAATTTAATTAATATAAATTTTTATCAACCAATTTAGTTGTCTAAAAATTGGACATTATTAAAAAAAAGTTCTGGACTGAATAGTTTTGAGATAAGTCCGTCAGGGGCGGTAGTTGTATCACCTTTGCAACCGAATTTAAATGGCAAATTACGTGAAAAAATGGCATAAACATTCCAAATTTCAAAGATTTTTAGGAATACCTTGGTATTGGTACTTCAATATTACTACCCTAAGTTTTTCCCCAAATCTGTGTTGTGAAAATTTTTCTACGGGCCTCAAAATGAGAAAATTTCGGAGTTTTTTCAGTTTTTCTTGAATAACTCTAAAACGGTTTATCAAATCAAAAAGATATTCATTAGATAAATTAAAGGTCTTTAAATGACGCGTGAAATGATAAAAATTTCATATATTTGGGTTAAATAAAACCGGTACTAGCGTCTGTCAAAAAAGCCCCCGGGATCACTTTTGAATATCCCTAAAACTCGTACTTTTTTCGATTTTTCCCCATTTTGACCATGAAGGAGCACGTTTTCTACAAAGACCAATCTATACATTTTTAAACTAGATTAAATTTGCTACAATTTAAACAAAGTTTTATCTTAATTGGATAATGGTAACATGAGATTGAAGTTTTATAAAAAATCAAAGTTTTTCCATCATAAAATGAAAAACACTCATCCTAGAAACTTGATTTTTGTCTCATTCTCTAGTAAATTTTGTTTACTTGGACTACTTTTTTGATAAAGCTCTTATATTTATAGATATCAAGTATTTTCCATGACACTTTTGAGGAATCGGATCATATCCTGTCCGGAAAATGTAGGATATCTATAAATCTATGATATTTTGTTCTCAATAAAGGTTAGAAATATTAATAAACATTTTATAATTGTTTTTATAAAGAACCTTATTTATTTAATAGAATAAAAAATAATCAAGAATTTATTTAAAAATATCTTTCGCAGGTCTCAATTTTCTGAAAAAATAACACAGTGGTCGAATACATTATATATATTTGTATTTTTTTTTTTAATTTGAAAACGGCTTTCAAATAAAAATCGATCTTTTTATCAGAATTTTAAATTAAAAATAATATTAAAATAAAGCTTTTAACTGAAGGAAGAAGTTACCGAGCATCGCTCGGTGCCTCCAGGTACTATATGTTTATTAACCGACTTCGAAAAAAGGACGAGGTTATCAATTCAACGGAATGTCTGTTTTTGTTGAATATAAGTATTTAATCACATCAGGACTTTTGAATGATTTAGTGCTACGAGATATAAAACCCCAACTCTGATTAGCTCTACCCACCACATATGTGATGTGCTCTTTAAAGGTGAGTTTGGAATCGAAAATATCTCCAAGGTCTTTAATAGAGAGTTAACTCTAATACAGGTAGTGCCATTTTCGAGTATATAATTGAATTTAAAGTGGTTAGGTTGTTTAGAAAAACTAATAGTCAAACATTTATCAAAGCTTAGGAAAAGCAGGTTCGCATCACACCAATATATTATTTTATTCAAGTCAGATTGCATTCTTAGGCAATCTTGTTCAGTAGAAATCTCTAAAAAGAGCTTTATATCATCCGCAAATAATAATACATTACAAAATTCAGATATGTTTGCTAAGTCATTAATAAATAATAAAAATAGTAACGGACCAAGATGACTGCCTTGGGGAACACCAGATGGAGCAATAAACTTTATGTGATTTTGTACCTTTAATTTGTACATAAGAGTTTCTCTCGAATAGATAATCGCCAAGCCATCTGATTATAGAAGAAGATAAATTATATTTGCTTAGCTTTAATAATAGTATTTTGTGGTTTATCAGATTGAAAGCTTTCTTAAAATCTAAGTAGATTGTATCAAGCTGTTTGTTTCTGTTTAAGCTGAAAAATATTGAATTTATAAACAATGTCAGGTTCGTAACTGTGGAACGACCAGGTATAAAACCGTGTTGCTTCATTGAAATAGCTTTCAGTATGGCCTTTAACATTTTGTTATACACGATTTTATCGAGCATTTTATCTAAAAGTGATAAATGGAAATAGTATGACGTTCTATTATAAGCCGATTAAGATTATCTCGGAAGATAAGCTAAGAATAACTTGCCCTAATTGCTATCTGGTGGTATATAAGAGATGAAGTGATAGGGAGAGTTGGAGGGGTATGAAAGAGGGGGAGATAGGGACAGAGGTATATGTGGGGGGGAGATAGGGACAAGGGTATATAAGGAGGAGAGTGATTGGGAAATTGACAGTGTGTCTCAAGCAGTGGTCAGTGAAACATCAAGTGGGAATATTACAATATGGCCTCTCCACCTTCATCCAGCCTCTGAGTTGACTCCACCGCTCACTAATAAACAACCTTTCACTTCTAAACAATCCTTCATCCCTTATATTAATTATATGTATAGATTATTAAATATAATTTTATTTCTTTGTATTTATTATAGTTTTAGGTAAGTACAAATCGTGTGTGTGTGTTGGTAGTGAATGTATGTTAAGTTCAATTAATTCCTAACATCTATTTAATTTAAAATTTAATAGAATTCAATTACCTTATTTCTTTTTTACGAATCTATACAATAATTTAATTTTTGATCAAATATGAAAAATAATTTAGAGATTTCATATATAATTTCATTCTAAGATAAAACATTGCATTTTTGAAATTAATTTAAGATGATGAATAAAATATTAATATCTGGGTAACGGGTAGGTGTGTATTTCTTTGTTCTTTTAGTTAAATAGTACATACCTACTTCAGGGCCTGGCATCCCTTCCCACGTGAGCTCATGATTATTTTTTAAAGAGAATCATGTCCTATCCCTAATCCTAACCTACTTCAATTCCTGTTTTCGCAAATTCTTATTCCTTCGAAATCGTAAGTGTTTCACGAGTATATTTTTACTTGTGCCCGAGTGTAAGAGTGTGTTCCTATGGGGTCAGAGTGTTCCAGATCGAGGCTCGAGATGTTGGCTGTTAAGGTAACATATCTTTATAATAGTCTATTCTTAAAATTAAATAATTAAGAAATACTCTAAATTTTTTCAAGTAGATCTAGAAGCTTATTCTAATCTTATTAAACGTAGATAGTAGACATGTTTATATTAATAATAAATAATCTGAACCATTAAGTCAAATTTCAATTTTCTAATTCAAACCATTAGCTTAAAAAATTTAAAGTCGTAGAAAGTTTATCTAGTTGAAAGAAAGTTTTATTAGATTAAATGATAATTGTTAATAATTATTAAAACATTAAACTTGTTTATATTTATGTTTTCATCTATTGTTGATATAAAATGTAAAAAACAATACTTCACCTTACTCTGTATGATCAAGTAAACAAATATTTAATATTATATTTAAATTTATTATTAGGATAGGTGATCTTTAGGATGGTCTTAACCAACAATTTTTTTAATAAAAAAATAATAATAATAATGTTTCACTAATCGTATTCATAATTAAATTATTAAAATGGAAAAACTATATAGATCAAGAGCCCACGACTGCCAGACCTTCGTTATTTTATAAAAGCTGAAAGTTTTTCTGTGCATGTCCCCTATACAGGTAAGAACGACCAGCGACTATAGAGTTTGGGTTGTGGTTACTTTGGCAGGTAACAGGTAATAAAGGTGTATAAAATAGTACTTTAAATTCGTTAAAGTATAAAGCTCAATTTTTTTATATTTTCTTTGGGATAACTTTAGAAATCTCGTCATCCATTGCCGGACACTTATGACAGTTGCTACCCCCTGCCAGACACCCCTAAACTTTAATAAATTATAATTATACTTTCGTTATAATATAAAAGCTAAATTTTATATATGTTACTTGGCGACCTATAAAAAAATGTTACCTCAATAGGCGGACAGTTTTAATGGTTTTTACATAGATTTTTGACATTTCGGTTATTATTGATAACCATTGGTGAAGACATGGAGGAATCGACTTAAAATCAAAAATAACCATCGATTCTTATCTAATACTAGAGGAATAACCTTATTGCATTCCATTTTTGTTGTTTTGACTATTAATGACAACTTCTACTGAAAACGTGGAAGAATCGACTTAAAATCAAAAAGACTAAATTCTTTTATGGCAAACCACTCAAGCTTGAGTTTCTTAAAGTTTAGGGGTGTCTGGCAGGGGGTAGCAACTGTCATAAGTGTCCGGCAATGGATGACGAGATTTCTAAAGTTATCCCGAAGAAAATATAAAAAAATTGAGCTTTATACTTTGACGAATTTAAAGTACTATTTTATACACCTTTATTACCTGTTACCTGCCAAAGTAACCACAACCCAAACTCTATAGTCGTTGGTCGTTCTTACCTGTATAGGGGACATGCACAGAAAAACTTTCAGCTTTTATAAAATAACGAAGGTCTGGCAGTCGTGGGCTCTTGGGCTAATAGGAATTTGAATAAAAAAATCAAATTAAAAACAGAGTTCTATCATTTAATATATTCCGGACGGTTCGTCAATTTATTTATGACTTCGTCACCGGCTGAAATAATGTGATAAAGACAGTCAAACAGTGAATTATGACAAAAATCGTTAAATACTTTTTAACAAAGGATAGGTTGGTTTTTAAAAATACCTTATTATTGTAACATCCCGAAGTTTTCTGGATTTTAATTTTAAATGTGCCGACGATCTTGGTTCTTTTCCCGCTAAAAGCCTAAAGCCCCCCCCCTGCCTCGCACCCTCCCCTGGCCTGAGATGCGCTCTTCCCCTGGAGGAGAGAGTGAAGAGAGACAGGGTTTTTTTTATGAGCTGACCAGGATCCGTGAGGTGGTCTTTTTGTCTCCTCCCGACCGACGCGAAGAAAAACGAAGGCCTTTTTTGTCTACAGAGCCCAGCAGATTGTCGCTTCGAAATTTCCCTTGTCCCTGGCTAGTGAATTATTAAGTAAGTCCAATAAAAGAAAAAATATTGATAAACAATTGTCCATCATATTTATATTTAATTTACATTCTATTTTCATATATTTTCTTAATAAACAAATTAAAATTAAATATTTGTTGTTTGGTTCAATTAATCCCGTTCCCTGGCCCTTCTCAATTATTTCCCTGGGGCCTCAAATAGAGCCTTTCCTTAGGAAAAATCTATTTGTGGTGGCAGCCTTAATCAAATAAATAATAATAAATTATATTTAATAGTAAATTCACAGAGTCAAGTAAAATTCATCAACGAAAGCTCCCCACCGTAACATTATTACACAACTGAATTGTCAAATGTTTGGTTATATATTTTTTAAATAGTTTCTTAAAAACTCTTTGATTTAAATATTAATAATTAATGCTTTCTTTGGGGTCTCTTTAATTAGGTTAAATGCTAATTGTTAATAATTGTTGAAATATCAAACTTGTTTATATTTATGTTTTCATCTATTGTTGATATAAAATGTAAACAAACATGGTTCTAACAGATATTTGTACGTTTTAATATATTATTTCTGACGTTCTCATAATTCTACTAAATATCTTATTCGCTAATAATAAGGTCACGTTCTTTGCACAATAATCTACTAAAGTACTTTCGGATGATTATTTTTATTAAGATTAATTACAAACATTTAAAATCTTTTTTTTCAAATGTTTTTATATTTTATATTAATTCGGGGCAGAGGGAGGGGTGGGTTCTTTCTGGACCCCCTTTCAACCCTCTCGACCAAGGGCTAGAACCAAAATAAGTAGATGGTTAGATAAGAAATAGGATATAGGTAATATCTAGATTTCCATTTTGAAGGTACTTTTTGAAAATATTGAAAAATCCCCCCTCCATACCTCCCCTCCATCTAGTTGCAATATAAGGAGATAAATCAAGGCAGAGGAGCCATTTGTGCTCGGACCTTCTTATTGCGAACCTCTATGGAAATAGTTCTTTATTAGGGATTAGTGAACTATTCCCCCCCCTCTTATTAAATATAATCAACCCCTTACATTATTTAACGACGTTTTGAATAAAATTAAGTGACTTTTTCATTAATTATCCTTAAGGACCTTTTGACATTCTTCATCCAAATTGAACCAAAATTTAATTTTAGCTTTCTAATAACATTTTGAGTAAAATTAAGGGACATTTTCATTAATTATCCTTAAGGATAATCTAAGTATAAATTCGAGAGAGCCAGGGCTTGAGCTCAAATCGAAATTCCACTTGAAATTGATAAGTTGGTCGTTTTTTTTTCAAATTTTTTCTTCTGATTAGTGGATGAATGTGTCTGTTGGTTTGTTTGACCCCCGTAAGTGAATTCTAATTAGGTTGTAGTATTTAAAATATGTTCTTAGAGTAATAATAATAATAATTTTTTTGTCAAAATTTTTAATACTTTCCCGCGAAATAATTATACTTTCGAGCCTCTAGGTCAGTGATTCTCAACCTTTTTTTGTTGCGGCACACTTTTAACGATTTCAAAATTTGGCGGCACACAAAGAAAAAGATAAGTTTAAAAATTATTTACTTACCTATACCACACTGCGTAAAATAGTTTATGATAATAATTTTAAATGTGCGAAATAAAATAATATGTACTACAAAAATAACGGTACGTTTATTAAGGGATTAATTACAAGTTAATAATAAGAATACTTTTAATGCGAAATTTGACCATGATGTTTTTTGATAATTTCATTTATATTTGGTCGTAAAAATGACAATGATACTCTCATATCGTCTTCTACATTTAACAATCTTGATCGTTTTTTAGTTTTAATGTTGGTTAATGCTGAAAATCCGAATTCACACAAATAAGATGTGGAAAATTGTAATAATATGTTTAAAGCTTTTTTGGCTGTCATTGGATAATCGCATCTAATGTTAATCCAAAATGAATTAATAGATTCTTCTGAATGTTTTAAAATTACATCTAGATTATTGGGAAAGCAAAATGAGTTCTTCCTCTTCATTCAAAGTTAAGTCAAATACAGAAGTATCCGTTATGAGAAATGGATTAAGAACCCAATCAAATTTCTTTATATCTAATTTTGGGAAATAATGCCGGGAGTTTTGCTGATAAGAATACACCCTCACAAGCTTCATTTTATCGTGTTGTAAATCTGTTAAAAAAAAAAAATTAGGAAATGTAAAGGCTACTAAGAAATTGAAACAGGCTAAAAAACGGTTATTTTCATTGTTGTGACTTTTCGATTTAATAATTATATATTTAATAATTAATTATTTAATTATATTTATTTGATAATTAAGTTGAATGAATGTCAAAAATAATTATTAGGATTTTATTTGAGATCTAATAATTGATTTAATATTTTGTTTATTTGATGTCGGATAAAAAAAAATTTCTTATGAAAGTTCAGTTTTTTTTGCAGATTATGAATATGAAAATAAATATATAGGTTTCCATTTAAAAAACAGAACTTGACCTTAAAATACCCTTGAAAGTTTGTTCTAGATCGACAAACAATAGCGTACTTTAGTTTCCCATTCGAAATAAATAAAGTTTTATTTCTATACGTACTTTGAAAATAATTATTAATTCTACTTAATTCTAATTCCTCTAATATAAAGAGAAATGTGAATGTATCTAAACACGAATACAAGATTGTTCTGGAGAAGAATGAAGGGTTAAACAATTAGTAGTAATGAGTGAAAATCGAATGGTCTGCTTGAAAATTGGTTAAATAATTAAAAGTGATAAATGAAAATAGTATGACGTATTATTATAAGCCGATTAAGATTATCTGGGAAGATAAGCTAAGAGCCCTTATTGTTTCGAGGGCTATATAAGAGGGGAAGTGATAGGGACAGAGGGGTATGTGAGAGGGGAAGATAGGGACAGAGGTGATGTGGGAGGGTGGGGGGAGATAGGGACAAGGGTATATAAAGGGAGAGTGATAGGGAAATTAACAGTGTGTCTCAAGCAGTAGTCAGTGAAACATCAATTGGGAATATTACAATATGGCCTCTCCAGCACCTACATCCAGCCTCTGAGATTACTCAACCGCTCACTGATAAACAACCTTTCACTTCTAAACAAGTCTTCATCTCTTAAATTAATTATATTTATAGAAAATTAAATATAAATTTATTTATTTCTAATTATTATAGTTTTAGGTAAGTAGAAATCGTGGGTGTATGTTAAAGTGTGTTGCTAGTGAATGTGAATATATTTTGAGGTCAATTAATTCGTAACAATAAGTGTAATTTAAACTTTAATATAATTCAATTAACCTTATTTCTTTTTAACTAATCTTTATTTTAATTTAATTTTTGAGTAATTATGAAAAATAATTTATAGATTTCATATATAATTTCATTCCAAGATAAAACATTGCATTTTTGAAATTAATTTGAGATCATGAATAAAATATTAATATCTGGGTAACGGGTAGGTGTGTATTTCTTTGTTTTTTTAGATAAAAAAGTACATACCTACTTCAGGGCCTGGCATCCCTGCCCACGTGAGCTCATGATTCTTTTATCAAGAGAATCATGTCCTATCCCTAATCCTAACCTACTTCGATCCCTATTTTCCCAAATCCTTATTCCTCGAAAATCGAAGTGTTTCGCGAGTATATTTTTACTTGTGCGCGAGTGGAATAGTGTGTTCCTATGGGGTCAGAGTCTTCCAGGTCGAGGCTCGAGACGTTGGCTGTTAAGGTAACATATCTTTATCTATTCTTAAAATTAAATAATTAAGAAATACTCTAAATTTTTTCAAGTACTTTTTTCGAGTTTAAAATAAAAATAAAGTTCAATTAAAATAAATAAATATTACATTAAAAATAATTTTATTTCGAATATTTCTATAAATTTACTTCACTATATTATTTTACTAATAGTATTTTTTTCTTTTTTCAGGTAGGTGCTCGCCCTACTTATACTAACAGGCAAGATTAAGTATTTGATTTTCTTATTTTATGGAAAATCAAATTCTTTATCTTTGGGTAACGGGTAGGTGTGTACTTTTTGTTTTTTTAGATAAAAAAGTACATACCTACTTCAGGGCCTAGCATCCCTGCCCACGTGAGCTCATGATTCTTTTATCAAGAGAATCATGTCCTATCCCTAATCCTAACCTACTTCGATCCCTATTTTCCCAAATCCTTATTCCTCGGAAATCGAAGTGTTTCGCGAGTATATTTTTACTTGTGCGCGAGTGAAATAGTGTGTTCCTATGGGGTCAGAGTCTTCCAGGTTGAGGCTCGAGACGTTGGCTGTTAAGGTAACATATCTTTATCTATTGTTAAAATTAAATAATTAAGAAATACTCTAAATTTTTTTCAAGTACTTTTTTCGAGTTTAAAATAAAAATAAAGTTCAATTAAAATAAATAAATATTACATTAAAAATAATTATATTTCGTATATTTCAATAAATTTACTTCACTATATTATTTTACTAATAGTATTTTTTTCTTTTTTCAGGTAGGTGCTCGCCCTACTTATACTAACAGGCAAGATTAAGTATTTGATTTTCTTATTTTATGGAAAATCAAATTCTTTATCTTTGGGTAACGGGTAGGTGTGTACTTCTTTGTTTTTTTAGATAAAAAAGTACATACCTACTTCAGGGCCTAGCATCCCTGCCCACGTGAGCTCATGATTCTTTTATCAAGAGAATCATGTCCTATCCCTAATCCTAACCTACTTCGATCCCTATTTTCCCAAATCCTTATTCCTCGCAAATCGAAGTGTTTCGCGAGTATATTTTTACTTGTGCGCGAGTGGAATAGTGTGTTCCTATTGGGTCAGAGTCTTCCAGGTTGAGGCTCGAGACGTTGGCTGTTAAGGTAACATATCTTTATCTATTGTTAAAATTAAATAATTAAGAAATACTCTAAATTTTTTTCAAGTACTTTTTTCGAGTTTAAAATAAAAATAAAGTTCAATTAAAATAAATAAATATTACATTAAAAATAATTATATTTCGTATATTTCAATAAATTTACTTCACTATATTATTTTACTAATAGTATTTTTTTCTTTTTTCAGGTAGGTGCTCGCCCTACTTATACTAACAGGCAAGATTAAGTATTTGATTTTCTTATTTTATGGAAAATCAAATTCTTTATCTTTGGGTAACGGGTAGGTGTGTACTTTTTTGTTTTTTTAGATAAAAAAGTACATACCTACTTCAGGGCCTGGCATCCCTGCCCACGTGAGCTCATGATTCTTTTATCAAGAGAATCATGTCCTATCCCTAATCCTAACCTACTTCGATCCCTATTTTCCCAAATCCTTATTCCTCGAAAATCGAAGTGTTTCGCGAGTATATTTTTACTTGTGCGCGAGTGGAATAGTGTGTTCCTATGGGGTCAGAGTCTTCCAGGTTGAGGCTCGAGACGTTGGCTGTTAAGGTAACATATCTTTATCTATTGTTAAAATTAAATAATTAACAAATACTCTAAATTTTTTTCAAGTACTTTTTTCGAGTTTAAAATAAAAATAAAGTTCAATTAAAATAAATAAATATTACATTAAAAATAATTATATTTCGTATATTTCAATAAATTTACTTCACTATATTATTTTACTAATAGTATTTTTTTCTTTTTTCAGGTAGGTGCTCGCCCTACTTATACTAACAGGCAAGATTAAGTATTTGATTTTCTTATTTTATGGAAAATCAAATTCTTTATCTTTGGGTAACGGGTAGGTGTGTACTTCTTTGTTTTCTTAGATAAAAAAGTACATACCTACTTCAGGGCCTAGCATCCCTGCCCACGTGAGCTCATGATTCTTTTATCAAGAGAATCATGTCCTATCCCTAATCCTAACCTACTTCGATCCCTATTTTCCCAAATCCTTATTCCTCGCAAATCGAAGTGTTTCGCGAGTATATTTTTACTTGTGCGCGAGTGGAATAGTGTGTTCCTATGGGGTCAGAGTCTTCCAGGTTGAGGCTCGAGACGTTGGCTGTTAAGGTAACATATCTTTATCTATTGTTAAAATTAAATAATTAAAAAATACTCTAAATTTTTTTCAAGTACTTTTTTCGAGTTTAAAATAAAAATAAATTTCAATTAAAATAAATAAATATTACATTAAAAATAATTATATTTCGTATATTTCAATAAATTTACTTCACTATATTATTTTACTAATAGTATTTTTTTCTTTTTTCAGGTAGGTGCTCGCCCTACTTATACTAACAGGCAAGATTAAGTATTTGATTTTCTTATTTTATGGAAAATCAAATTCTTTATCTTTGGGTAACGGGTAGGTGTGTACTTCTTTGTTTTCTTAGATAAAAAAGTACATACCTACTTCAGGGCCTAGCATCCCTGCCCACGTGAGCTCATGATTCTTTTATCAAGAGAATCATGTCCTATCCCTAATCCTAACCTACCTCGATCCCTATTTTCCCAAATCCTTATTCCTCGAAAATCGAAGTGTTTCGCGAGTATATTTTTACTTGTGCGCGAGTGGAATAGTGTGTTCCTATGGGGTCAGAGTCTTCCAGGTTGAGGCTCGAGACGTTGGCTGTTAAGGTAACATATCTTTATCTATTGTTAAAATTAAATAATTAACAAATACTCTAAATTTTTTTCAAGTACTTTTTTCGAGTTTAAAATAAAAATAAAGTTCAATTAAAATAAATAAATATTACATTAAAAATAATTTTATTTCGTATATTTCAATAAATTTACTTCACTATATTATTTTACTAATAGTATTTTTTTCTTTTTTCAGGTAGGTGCTCGCCCTACTTATACTAACAGGCAAGATTAAGTATTTGATTTTCTTATTTTATGGAAAATCAAATTCTTTATCTTTGGGTAACGGGTAGGTGTGTACTTTTTTGTTTATTTTAGATAAAAAAGTACATACCTACTTCAGGGCCTAGCATCCCTGCCCACGTGAGCTCATGATTCTTTTATCAAGAGAATCATGTCCTATCCCTAATCCGAACCTACCTCGATCCCTATTTTCCCAAATCCTTATTCCTCGAAAATCGAAGTGTTTCGCGAGTATATTTTTACATGTGCGCGAGTGGAATAGTGTGTTCCTATGGGGTCAGAGTCTTCCAGGTTGAGGCATCGAGACGTTGGCTGTTAAGGTAACATATCTTTATCTATTGTTAAAATTAAATAATTAACAAATACTCTAAATTTTTTTCAAGTACTTTTTTCGAGTTTAAAATAAAAATAAATTTCAATTAAAATAAATAAATATTACATTAAAAATAATTATATGTCGTATATTTCAATAAATTTACTTCACTATATTATTTTACTAATAGTATTTTTTTATTTTTTCAGGTAGGTGCTCGCCCTACTTATACTAACAGGCAAGATTAAGTATTTGATTTTCTTATTTTATGGAAAATCAAATTCTTTATCTTTGGGTAACGGGTAGGTGTGTACTTCTTTGTTTTCTTAGATAAAAAAGTACATACCTACTTCAGGGCCTAGCATCCCTGCCCACGTGAGCTCATGATTCTTTTATCAAGAGAATCATGTCCTATCCCTAATCCTAACCTACCTCGATCCCTATTTTCCCAAATCCTTATTCCTCGAAAATCGAAGTGTTTCGCGAGTATATTTTTACATGTGCGCGAGTGGAATAGTGTGTTCCTATGGGGTCAGAGTCTTCCAGGTTGAGGCTCGAGACGTTGGCTGTTAAGGTAACATATCTTTATCTATTGTTAAAATTAAATAATTAAAAAATACTCTAAATTTTTTTCAAGTACTTTTTTCGAGTTTAAAATAAAAATAAATTTCAATTAAAATAAATAAATATTACATTAAAAATAATTATATGTCGTATATTTCAATAAATTTACTTCACTATATTATTTTACTAATAGTATTTTTTTATTTTTTCAGGTAGGTGCTCGCCCTACTTATACTAACAGGCAAGATTAAGTATTTGATTTTCTTATTTTATGGAAAATCAAATTCTTTATCTTTGGGTAACGGGTAGGTGTGTACTTCTTTGTTTTCTTAGATAAAAAAGTACATACCTACTTCAGGGCCTAGCATCCCTGCCCACGTGAGCTCATGATTCTTTTATCAAGAGAATCATGTCCTATCCCTAATCCTAACCTACTTCGATCCCTATTTTCCCAAATCCTTATTCCTCGAAAATCGAAGTGTTTCGCGAGTATATTTTTACTTGTGCGCGAGTGGAATAGTGTGTTCCTATGGGGTCAGAGTCTTCCAGGTTGAGGCTCGAGACGTTGGCTGTTAAGGTAACATATCTTTATCTATTGTTAAAATTAAATAATTAAAAAATACTCTAAATTTTTTTCAAGTACTTTTTTCGAGTTTAAAATAAAAATAAATTTCAATTAAAATAAATAAATATTACATTAAAAATAATTATATTTCGTATATTTCAATAAATTTACTTCACTATATTATTTTACTAATAGTATTTTTTTCTTTTTTCAGGTAGGTGCTCGCCCTACTTATACTAACAGGCAAGATTAAGTATTTGATTTTCTTATTTTATGGAAAATCAAATTCTTTATCTTTGGGTAACGGGTAGGTGTGTACTTCTTTGTTTTTTTAGATAAAAAAGTACATACCTACTTCAGGGCCTAGCATCCCTGCCCACGTGAGCTCATGATTCTTTTATCAAGAGAATCATGTCCTATCCCTAATCCTAACCTACCTCGATCCCTATTTTCCCAAATCCTTATTCCTCGAAAATCGAAGTGTTTCGCGAGTATATTTTTACTTGTGCGCGAGTGGAATAGTGTGTTCCTATGGGGTCAGAGTCTTCCAGGTTGAGGCTCGAGACGTTGGCTGTTAAGGTAACATATCTTTATCTATTGTTAAAATTAAATAATTAAAAAATACTCTAAATTTTTTTCAAGTACTTTTTTCGAGTTTAAAATAAAAATAAAGTTCAATTAAAATAAATAAATATTACATTAAAAATAATTATATTTCGTATATTTCAATAAATTTACTTCACTATATTATTTTACTAATAGTATTTTTTTCTTTTTTCAGGTAGGTGCTCGCCCTACTTATACTAACAGGCAAGATTAAGTATTTGATTTTCTTATTTTATGGAAAATCAAATTCTTTATCTTTGGGTAACGGGTAGGTGTGTACTTCTTTGTTTTCTTAGATAAAAAAGTACATACCTACTTCAGGGCCTAGCATCCCTGCCCACGTGAGCTCATGATTCTTTTATCAAGAGAATCATGTCCTATCCCTAATCCTAACCTACCTCGATCCCTATTTTCCCAAATCCTTATTCCTCGAAAATCGAAGTGTTTCGCGAGTATATTTTTACATGTGCGCGAGTGGAATAGTGTGTTCCTATGGGGTCAGAGTCTTCCAGGTTGAGGCTCGAGACGTTGGCTGTTAAGGTAACATATCTTTATCTATTGTTAAAATTAAATAATTAACAAATACTCTAAATTTTTTTCAAGTACTTTTTTCGAGTTTAAAATAAAAATAAAGTTCAATTAAAATAAATAAATATTACATTAAAAATAATTATATTTCGTATATTTCAATAAATTTACTTCACTATATTATTTTACTAATAGTATTTTTTTCTTTTTTCAGGTAGGTGCTCGCCCTACTTATACTAACAGGCAAGATTAAGTATTTGATTTTCTTATTTTATGGAAAATCAAATTCTTTATCTTTGGGTAACGGGTAGGTGTGTACTTCTTTGTTTTCTTAGATAAAAAAGTACATACCTACTTCAGGGCCTAGCATCCCTGCCCACGTGAGCTCATGATTCTTTTATCAAGAGAATCATGTCCTATCCCTAATCCTAACCTACCTCGATCCCTATTTTCCCAAATCCTTATTCCTCGAAAATCGAAGTGTTTCGCGAGTATATTTTTACATGTGCGCGAGTGGAATAGTGTGTTCCTATGGGGTCAGAGTCTTCCAGGTTGAGGCTCGAGACGTTGGCTGTTAAGGTAACATATCTTTATCTATTGTTAAAATTAAATAATTAACAAATACTCTAAATTTTTTTCAAGTACTTTTTTCGAGTTTAAAATAAAAATAAATTTCAATTAAAATAAATAAATATTACATTAAAAATAATTATATTTCGTATATTTCAATAAATTTACTTCACTATATTATTTTACTAATAGTATTTTTTTATTTTTTCAGGTAGGTGCTCGCCCTACTTATACTAACAGGCAAGATTAAGTATTTGATTTTCTTATTTTATGGAAAATCAAATTCTTTATCTTTGGGTAACAGGTAGGTGTGTATTTCTTTGTTTTCTTAGATAAAAAAGTACATACCTACTTCAGGGCCTAGCATCCCTGCCCACGTGAGCTCATGATTCTTTTATCAAGAGAATCATGTCCTATCCCTAATCCTAACCTACCTCGATCCCTATTTTCCCAAATCCTTATTCCTCGAAAATCGAAGTGTTTCGCGAGTATATTTTTACATGTGCGCGAGTGGAATAGTGTGTTCCTATGGGGTCAGAGTCTTCCAGGTTGAGGCTCGAGACGTTGGCTGTTAAGGTAACATATCTTTATCTATTGTTAAAATTAAATAATTAAAAAATACTCTAAATTTTTTTCAAGTACTTTTTTCGAGTTTAAAATAAAAATAAATTTCAATTAAAATAAATAAATATTACATTAAAAATAATTATATTTCGTATATTTCAATAAATTTACTTCACTATATTATTTTACTAATAGTATTTTTTTCTTTTTTCAGGTAGGTGCTCGCCCTACTTATACTAACAGGCAAGATTAAGTATTTGATTTTCTTATTTTATGGAAAATCAAATTCTTTATCTTTGGGTAACGGGTAGGTGTGTACTTCTTTGTTTTCTTAGATAAAAAAGTACATACCTACTTCAGGGCCTAGCATCCCTGCCCACGTGAGCTCATGATTCTTTTATCAAGAGAATCATGTCCTATCCCTAATCCTAACCTACCTCGATCCCTATTTTCCCAAATCCTTATTCCTCGAAAATCGAAGTGTTTCGCGAGTATATTTTTACTTGTGCGCGAGTGGAATAGTGTGTTCCTATGGGGTCAGAGTCTTCCAGGTTGAGGCTCGAGACGTTGGCTGTTAAGGTAACATATCTTTATCTATTGTTAAAATTAAATAATTAACAAATACTCTAAATTTTTTTCAAGTACTTTTTTCGAGTTTAAAATAAAAATAAATTTCAATTAAAATAAATAAATATTACATTAAAAATAATTATATGTCGTATATTTCAATAAATTTACTTCACTATATTATTTTACTAATAGTATTTTTTTATTTTTTCAGGTAGGTGCTCGCCCTACTTATACTAACAGGCAAGATTAAGTATTTGATTTTCTTATTTTATGGAAAATCAAATTCTTTATCTTTGGGTAACGGGTAGGTGTGTACTTCTTTGTTTTCTTAGATAAAAAAGTACATACCTACTTCAGGGCCTAGCATCCCTGCCCACGTGAGCTCATGATTCTTTTATCAAGAGAATCATGTCCTATCCCTAATCCTAACCTACCTCGATCCCTATTTTCCCAAATCCTTATTCCTCGAAAATCGAAGTGTTTCGCGAGTATATTTTTACATGTGCGCGAGTGGAATAGTGTGTTCCTATGGGGTCAGAGTCTTCCAGGTTGAGGCTCGAGACGTTGGCTGTTAAGGTAACATATCTTTATCTATTGTTAAAATTAAATAATTAAAAAATACTCTAAATTTTTTTCAAGTACTTTTTTCGAGTTTAAAATAAAAATAAATTTCAATTAAAATAAATAAATATTACATTAAAAATAATTATATTTCGTATATTTCAATAAATTTACTTCACTATATTATTTTACTAATAGTATTTTTTTCTTTTTTCAGGTAGGTGCTCGCCCTACTTATACTAACAGGCAAGATTAAGTATTTGATTTTCTTATTTTATGGAAAATCAAATTCTTTATCTTTGGGTAACGGGTAGGTGTGTACTTCTTTGTTTTCTTAGATAAAAAAGTACATACCTACTTCAGGGCCTAGCATCCCTGCCCACGTGAGCTCATGATTCTTTTATCAAGAGAATCATGTCCTATCCCTAATCCTAACCTACCTCGATCCCTATTTTCCCAAATCCTTATTCCTCGAAAATCGAAGTGTTTCGCGAGTATATTTTTACTTGTGCGCGAGTGGAATAGTGTGTTCCTATGGGGTCAGAGTCTTCCAGGTTGAGGCTCGAGACGTTGGCTGTTAAGGTAACATATCTTTATCTATTGTTAAAATTAAATAATTAACAAATACTCTAAATTTTTTTCAAGTACTTTTTTCGAGTTTAAAATAAAAATAAAGTTCAATTAAAATAAATAAATATTACATTAAAAATAATTATATTTCGTATATTTCAATAAATTTACTTCACTATATTATTTTACTAATAGTATTTTTTTCTTTTTTCAGGTAGGTGCTCGCCCTACTTATACTAACAGGCAAGATTAAGTATTTGATTTTCTTATTTTATGGAAAATCAAATTCTTTATCTTTGGGTAACGGGTAGGTGTGTACTTCTTTGTTTTCTTAGATAAAAAAGTACATACCTACTTCAGGGCCTAGCATCCCTGCCCACGTGAGCTCATGATTCTTTTATCAAGAGAATCATGTCCTATCCCTAATCCTAACCTACCTCGATCCCTATTTTCCCAAATCCTTATTCCTCGAAAATCGAAGTGTTTCGCGAGTATATTTTTACATGTGCGCGAGTGGAATAGTGTGTTCCTATGGGGTCAGAGTCTTCCAGGTTGAGGCTCGAGACGTTGGCTGTTAAGGTAACATATCTTTATCTATTGTTAAAATTAAATAATTAACAAATACTCTAAATTTTTTTCAAGTACTTTTTTCGAGTTTAAAATAAAAATAAAGTTCAATTAAAATAAATAAATATTACATTAAAAATAATTATATTTCGTATATTTCAATAAATTTACTTCACTATATTATTTTACTAATAGTATTTTTTTCTTTTTTCAGGTAGGTGCTCGCCCTACTTATACTAACAGGCAAGATTAAGTATTTGATTTTCTTATTTTATGGAAAATCAAATTCTTTATCTTTGGGTAACAGGTAGGTGTGTACTTCTTTGTTTTCTTAGATAAAAAAGTACATACCTACTTCAGGGCCTAGCATCCCTGCCCACGTGAGCTCATGATTCTTTTATCAAGAGAATCATGTCCTATCCCTAATCCTAACCTACCTCGATCCCTATTTTCCCAAATCCTTATTCCTCGAAAATCGAAGTGTTTCGCGAGTATATTTTTACATGTGCGCGAGTGGAATAGTGTGTTCCTATGGGGTCAGAGTCTTCCAGGTTGAGGCTCGAGACGTTGGCTGTTAAGGTAACATATCTTTATCTATTGTTAAAATTAAATAATTAACAAATACTCTAAATTTTTTTCAAGTACTTTTTTCGAGTTTAAAATAAAAATAAAGTTCAATTAAAATAAATAAATATTACATTAAAAATAATTATATTTCGTATATTTCAATAAATTTACTTCACTATATTATTTTACTAATAGTATTTTTTTCTTTTTTCAGGTAGGTGCTCGCCCTACTTATACTAACAGGCAAGATTAAGTATTTGATTTTCTTATTTTATGGAAAATCAAATTCTTTATCTTTGGGTAACGGGTAGGTGTGTACTTCTTTGTTTTCTTAGATAAAAAAGTACATACCTACTTCAGGGCCTAGCATCCCTGCCCACGTGAGCTCATGATTCTTTTATCAAGAGAATCATGTCCTATCCCTAATCCTAACCTACCTCGATCCCTATTTTCCCAAATCCTTATTCCTCGAAAATCGAAGTGTTTCGCGAGTATATTTTTACATGTGCGCGAGTGGAATAGTGTGTTCCTATGGGGTCAGAGTCTTCCAGGTTGAGGCTCGAGACGTTGGCTGTTAAGGTAACATATCTTTATCTATTGTTAAAATTAAATAATTAACAAATACTCTAAATTTTTTTCAAGTACTTTTTTCGAGTTTAAAATAAAAATAAATTTCAATTAAAATAAATAAATATTACATTAAAAATAATTATATGTCGTATATTTCAATAAATTTACTTCACTATATTATTTTACTAATAGTATTTTTTTATTTTTTCAGGTAGGTGCTCGCCCTACTTATACTAACAGGCAAGATTAAGTATTTGATTTTCTTATTTTATGGAAAATCAAATTCTTTATCTTTGGGTAACGGGTAGGTGTGTATTTCTTTGTTTTCTTAGATAAAAAAGTACATACCTACTTCAGGGCCTGGCATCCCTGCCCACGTGAGCTCATGATTCTTTTATCAAGAGAATCATGTCCTATCCCTAATCCTAACCTACCTCGATCCCTATTTTCCCAAATCCTTATTCCTCGAAAATCGAAGTGTTTCGCGAGTATATTTTTACTTGTGCGCGAGTGGAATAGTGTGTTCCTATGGGGTCAGAGTCTTCCAGGTTGAGGCTCGAGACGTTGGCTGTTAAGGTAACATATCTTTATCTATTGTTAAAATTAAATAATTAAAAAATACTCTAAATTTTTTTCAAGTACTTTTTTCGAGTTTAAAATAAAAATAAATTTCAATTAAAATAAATAAATATTACATTAAAAATAATTATATTTCGTATATTTCAATAAATTTACTTCACTATATTATTTTACTAATAGTATTTTTTTCTTTTTTCAGGTAGGTGCTCGCCCTACTTATACTAACAGGCAAGATTAAGTATTTGATTTTCTTATTTTATGGAAAATCAAATTCTTTATCTTTGGGTAACGGGTAGGTGTGTACTTCTTTGTTTTCTTAGATAAAAAAGTACATACCTACTTCAGGGCCTAGCATCCCTGCCCACGTGAGCTCATGATTCTTTTATCAAGAGAATCATGTCCTATCCCTAATCCTAACCTACCTCGATCCCTATTTTCCCAAATCCTTATTCCTCGAAAATCGAAGTGTTTCGCGAGTATATTTTTACTTGTGCGCGAGTGGAATAGTGTGTTCCTATGGGGTCAGAGTCTTCCAGGTTGAGGCTCGAGACGTTGGCTGTTAAGGTAACATATCTTTATCTATTGTTAAAATTAAATAATTAACAAATACTCTAAATTTTTTTCAAGTACTTTTTTCGAGTTTAAAATAAAAATAAAGTTCAATTAAAATAAATAAATATTACATTAAAAATAATTATATTTCGTATATTTCAATAAATTTACTTCACTATATTATTTTACTAATAGTATTTTTTTCTTTTTTCAGGTAGGTGCTCGCCCTACTTATACTAACAGGCAAGATTAAGTATTTGATTTTCTTATTTTATGGAAAATCAAATTCTTTATCTTTGGGTAACGGGTAGGTGTGTACTTCTTTGTTTTCTTAGATAAAAAAGTACATACCTACTTCAGGGCCTAGCATCCCTGCCCACGTGAGCTCATGATTCTTTTATCAAGAGAATCATGTCCTATCCCTAATCCTAACCTACCTCGATCCCTATTTTCCCAAATCCTTATTCCTCGAAAATCGAAGTGTTTCGCGAGTATATTTTTACATGTGCGCGAGTGGAATAGTGTGTTCCTATGGGGTCAGAGTCTTCCAGGTTGAGGCTCGAGACGTTGGCTGTTAAGGTAACATATCTTTATCTATTGTTAAAATTAAATAATTAACAAATACTCTAAATTTTTTTCAAGTACTTTTTTCGAGTTTAAAATAAAAATAAAGTTCAATTAAAATAAATAAATATTACATTAAAAATAATTATATTTCGTATATTTCAATAAATTTACTTCACTATATTATTTTACTAATAGTATTTTTTTCTTTTTTCAGGTAGGTGCTCGCCCTACTTATACTAACAGGCAAGATTAAGTATTTGATTTTCTTATTTTATGGAAAATCAAATTCTTTATCTTTGGGTAACGGGTAGGTGTGTACTTCTTTGTTTTCTTAGATAAAAAAGTACATACCTACTTCAGGGCCTAGCATCCCTGCCCACGTGAGCTCATGATTCTTTTATCAAGAGAATCATGTCCTATCCCTAATCCTAACCTACCTCGATCCCTATTTTCCCAAATCCTTATTCCTCGAAAATCGAAGTGTTTCGCGAGTATATTTTTACATGTGCGCGAGTGGAATAGTGTGTTCCTATGGGGTCAGAGTCTTCCAGGTTGAGGCTCGAGACGTTGGCTGTTAAGGTAACATATCTTTATCTATTGTTAAAATTAAATAATTAACAAATACTCTAAATTTTTTTCAAGTACTTTTTTCGAGTTTAAAATAAAAATAAATTTCAATTAAAATAAATAAATATTACATTAAAAATAATTATATTTCGTATATTTCAATAAATTTACTTCACTATATTATTTTACTAATAGTATTTTTTTCTTTTTTCAGGTAGGTGCTCGCCCTACTTATACTAACAGGCAAGATTAAGTATTTGATTTTCTTATTTTATGGAAAATCAAATTCTTTATCTTTGGGTAACGGGTAGGTGTGTACTTCTTTGTTTTTTTAGATAAAAAAGTACATACCTACTTCAGGGCCTAGCATCCCTGCCCACGTGAGCTCATGATTCTTTTATCAAGAGAATCATGTCCTATCCCTAATCCGAACCTACCTCGATCCCTATTTTCCCAAATCCTTATTCCTCGAAAATCGAAGTGTTTCGCCAGTATATATTTACATGTGCGCGAGTGGAATAGTGTGTTCCTATGGGGTCAGAGTCTTCCAGGTTGAGGCTCGAGACGTTGGCTGTTAAGGTAACATATCTTTATCTATTGTTAAAATTAAATAATTAACAAATACTCTAAATTTTTTTCAAGTACTTTTTTCGAGTTTAAAATAAAAATAAATTTCAATTAAAATAAATAAATATTACATTAAAAATAATTATATGTCGTATATTTCAATAAATTTACTTCACTATATTATTTTACTAATAGTATTTTTTTATTTTTTCAGGTAGGTGCTCGCCCTACTTATACTAACAGGCAAGATTAAGTATTTGATTTTCTTATTTTATGGAAAATCAAATTCTTTATCTTTGGGTAACGGGTAGGTGTGTACTTCTTTGTTTTCTTAGATAAAAAAGTACATACCTACTTCAGGGCCTAGCATCCCTGCCCACGTGAGCTCATGATTCTTTTATCAAGAGAATCATGTCCTATCCCTAATCCGAACCTACCTCGATCCCTATTTTCCCAAATCCTTATTCCTCGAAAATCGAAGTGTTTCGCGAGTATATTTTTACATGTGCGCGAGTGGAATAGTGTGTTCCTATGGGGTCAGAGTCTTCCAGGTTGAGGCTCGAGACGTTGGCTGTTAAGGTAACATATCTTTATCTATTGTTAAAATTAAATAATTAACAAATACTCTAAATTTTTTTCAAGTACTTTTTTCGAGTTTAAAATAAAAATAAATTTCAATTAAAATAAATAAATATTACATTAAAAATAATTATATGTCGTATATTTCAAAAAATTTACTTCACTATATTATTTTACTAATAGTATTTTTTTATTTTTTCAGGTAGGTGCTCGCCCTTCTTATACTAACAGGCAAGATTAAGTATTTGATTTTCTTATTTTATGGAAAATCAAATTCTTTATCTTTGGGTAACGGGTAGGTGTGTATTTCTTTGTTTTCTTAGATAAAAAAGTGCATATCTACTTCAGGGCCTAGCATCCCTGCCCACGTGAAATCATGATTCTTTTATCAAGAGAATCATGTCCTATCCCGAATCCTAACCTACCTCGATCCCTATTTTCCCAAATCCTTATTCCTCGAAAATCGAAGTGTTTCGCGAGTATATTTTTACTTGTGCGCGAGTGGAATAGTGTGTTCCTATGGGGTCAGGGTCTTCCAGGTCGAGGCACGAGACGTTGGCTGTTAAGGTAACATATCTTTATCTATTGTTAAAATTAAATAATAAAAAAATACTCTAAATTTTTTCAAGTACTTTTTTCGAGTTTAAAATAAAAATAAATTTCAATTAAATTAAATAAATATTACATTAAAAATAATTATATTCGTATATTTCAATAAATTTACTTCACTATATTGTTTTACTAATAGTATTTTTTTCTTTTTTCAGGTAGGTGCTCGCCCTACTTATACTAACAGGCAAGATTAAGTATTTGATTTTCTTATTTTATGGAAAATCAAATTCTTTATCTTTGGGTAACGGGTAGGTGTGTACTTTTTTGTTTATTTTAGATAAAAAAGTACATACCTACTTCAGGGCCTAGCATCCCTGCCCACGTGAGCTCATGATTCTTTTATCAAGAGAATCATGTCCTATCCCTAATCCGAACCTACCTCGATCCCTATTTTCCCAAATCCTTATTCCTCGAAAATCGAAGTGTTTCGCGAGTATATTTTTACTTGTGCACGAGTGGAATAGTGTGTTCCTATGGGGTCAGAGTCTTCCAGGTTGAGGCTCGAGACGTTGGCTGTTAAGGTAACATATCTTTATCTATTGTTAAAATTAAATAATTAACAAATACTCTAAATTTTTTTCAAGTACTTTTTTCGAGTTTAAAATAAAAATAAAGTTCAATTAAAATAAATAAATATTACATTAAAAATAATTATATTTCGTATATTTCAATAAATTTACTTCACTATATTATTTTACTAATAGTATTTTTTTCTTTTTTCAGGTAGGTGCTCGCCCTACTTATACTAACAGGCAAGATTAAGTATTTGATTTTCTTATTTTATGGAAAATCAAATTCTTTATCTTTGGGTAACGGGTAGGTGTGTACTTCTTTGTTTTCTTAGATAAAAAAGTACATACCTACTTCAGGGCCTAGCATCCCTGCCCACGTGAGCTCATGATTCTTTTATCAAGAGAATCATGTCCTATCCCTAATCCTAACCTACCTCGATCCCTATTTTCCCAAATCCTTATTCCTCGAAAATCGAAGTGTTTCGCGAGTATATTTTTACATGTGCGCGAGTGGAATAGTGTGTTCCTATGGGGTCAGAGTCTTCCAGGTTGAGGCTCGAGACGTTGGCTGTTAAGGTAACATATCTTTATCTATTGTTAAAATTAAATAATTAACAAATACTCTAAATTTTTTTCAAGTACTTTTTTCGAGTTTAAAATAAAAATAAAGTTCAATTAAAATAAATAAATATTACATTAAAAATAATTATATTTCGTATATTTCAATAAATTTACTTCACTATATTATTTTACTAATAGTATTTTTTTTCTTTTTTCAGGTAGGTGCTCGCCCTACTTATACTAACAGGCAAGATTAAGTATTTGATTTTCTTATTTTATGGAAAATCAAATTCTTTATCTTTGGGTAACGGGTAGGTGTGTACTTTTTGTTTTTTTAGATAAAAAAGTACATACCTACTTCAGGGCCTAGCATCCCTGCCCACGTGAGCTCATGATTCTTTTATCAAGAGAATCATGTCCTATCCCTAATCCTAACCTACTTCGATCCCTATTTTCCCAAATCCTTATTCCTCGAAAATCGAAGTGTTTCGCGAGTATATTTTTACTTGTGCGCGAGTGGAATAGTGTGTTCCTATGGGGTCAGAGTCTTCCAGGTTGAGGCTCGAGACGTTGGCTGTTAAGGTAACATATCTTTATCTATTGTTAAAATTAAATAATTAAAAAATACTCTAAATTTTTTTCAAGTACTTTTTTCGAGTTTAAAATAAAAATAAATTTCAATTAAAATAAATAAATATTACATTAAAAATAATTATATTTCGTATATTTCAATAAATTTACTTCACTATATTATTTTACTAATAGTATTTTTTTCTTTTTTCAGGTAGGTGCTCGCCCTACTTATACTAACAGGCAAGATTAAGTATTTGATTTTCTTATTTTATGGAAAATCAAATTCTTTATCTTTGGGTAACGGGTAGGTGTGTACTTCTTTGTTTTTTTAGATAAAAAAGTACATACCTACTTCAGGGCCTAGCATCCCTGCCCACGTGAGCTCATGATTCTTTTATCAAGAGAATCATGTCCTATCCCTAATCCTAACCTACTTCGATCCCTATTTTCCCAAATCCTTATTCCTCGAAAATCGAAGTATTTCTCGAGTATATTTTTACTTGTGCGCGAGTGGAATAGTGTGTTCCTATGGGGTCAGAGTCTTCCAGGTTGAGGCTCGAGACGTTGGCTGTTAAGGTAACATATCTTTATCTATTGTTAAAATTAAATAATTAAAAAATACTCTAAATTTTTTTCAAGTACTTTTTTCGAGTTTAAAATAAAAATAAAGTTCAATTAAAATAAATAAATATTACATTAAAAATAATTATATTTCGTATATTTCAATAAATTTACTTCACTATATTATTTTACTAATAGTATTTTTTTCTTTTTTCAGGTAGGTGCTCGCCCTACTTATACTAACAGGCAAGATTAAGTATTTGATTTTCTTATTTTATGGAAAATCAAATTCTTTATCTTTGGGTAACGGGTAGGTGTGTACTTTTTGTTTTTTTAGATAAAAAAGTACATACCTACTTCAGGGCCTGGCATCCCTGCCCACGTGAGCTCATGATTCTTTTATCAAGAGAATCATGTCCTATCCCTAATCCTAACCTACTTCGATCCCTATTTTCCCAAATCCTTATTCCTCGAAAATCGAAGTGTTTCGCGAGTATATTTTTACTTGTGCGCGAGTGGAATAGTGTGTTCCTATGGGGTCAGAGTCTTCCAGGTTGAGGCTCGAGACGTTGGCTGTTAAGGTAACATATCTTTATCTATTGTTAAAATTAAATAATTAAAAAATACTCTAAATTTTTTTCAAGTACTTTTTTCGAGTTTAAAATAAAAATAAAGTTCAATTAAAATAAATAAATATTACATTAAAAATAATTATATTTCGTTTATTTCAATAAATTTACTTCACTATATTATTTTACTAATAGTATTTTTTTCTTTTTTCAGGTAGGTGCTCGCCCTACTTATACTAACAGGCAAGATTAAGTATTTGATTTTCTTATTTTATGGAAAATCAAATTCTTTATCTTTGGGTAACGGGTAGGTGTGTACTTTTTGTTTTTTTAGATAAAAAAGTACATACCTACTTCAGGGCCTGGCATCCCTGCCCACGTGAGCTCATGATTCTTTTATCAAGAGAATCATGTCCTATCCCTAATCCTAACCTACTTCGATCCCTATTTTCCCAAATCCTTATTCCTCGAAAATCGAAGTGTTTCGCGAGTATATTTTTACTTGTGCGCGAGTGGAATAGTGTGTTCCTATGGGGTCAGAGTCTTCCAGGTTGAGGCTCGAGACGTTGGCTGTTAAGGTAACATATCTTTATCTATTGTTAAAATTAAATAATTAAGAAATACTCTAAATTTTTTTCAAGTACTTTTTTCGAGTTTAAAATAAAAATAAAGTTCAATTAAAATAAATAAATATTACATTAAAAATAATTATATTTCGTATATTTCAATAAATTTACTTCACTATATTATTTTACTAATAGTATTTTTTTCTTTTTTCAGGTAGGTGCTCGCCCTACTTATACTAACAGGCAAGATTAAGTATTTGATTTTCTTATTTTATGGAAAATCAAATTCTTTATCTTTGGGTAACGGGTAGGTGTGTACTTTTTTGTTTTTTTAGATAAAAAAGTACATACCTACTTCAGGGCCTGGCATCCCTGCCCACGTGAGCTCATGATTCTTTTATCAAGAGAATCATGTCCTATCCCTAATCCTAACCTACTTCGATCCCTATTTTCCCAAATCCTTATTCCTCGAAAATCGAAGTGTTTCGCGAGTATATTTTTACTTGTGCGCGAGTGGAATAGTGTGTTCCTATGGGGTCAGAGTCTTCCAGGTTGAGGCTCGAGACGTTGGCTGTTAAGGTAACATATCTTTATCTATTCTTAAAATTAAATAATTAAGAAATACTCTAAATTTTTTCAAGTACTTTTTTCGAGTTTAAAATAAAAATAAAGTTCAATTAAAATAAATAAATATTACATTAAAAATAATTATATTTCGTATATTTCAATAAATTTACTTCACTATATTATTTTACTAATAGTATTTTTTTCTTTTTTCAGGTAGGTGCTCGCCCTACTTATACTAACAGGCAAGATTAAGTATTTGATTTTCTTATTTTATGGAAAATCAAATTCTTTATCTTTGGGTAACGGTTAGGTGTGTACTTATTTGTTCTTTTAGATAAAAAAGTACATACCTACTTCAGGGCCTAGCATCCCTGCCCACGTGAGCTCATGATTCTTTTATCAAGAGAATCATGTCCTATCCCTAATCCTAACCTACTTCGATCCCTATTTTCCCAAATCCTTATTCCTCGGAAATCGAAGTGTTTCGCGAGTATATTTTTACTTGTGCGCGAGTGGAATAGTGTGTTCCTATGGGGTCAGAGTCTTCCAGGTCGAGGCTCGAGACGTTGGCTGTTAAGGTAATCATATCCTTTATCTATTCTTAAAATTAAATCCATATTACAGTAAATACTCTTAAATCTTTCCTTAAAGTATCTTTTTTCGAGTATATTTTAATAAAATGCGAAAGTATCAGAGAGTTAAAATGAAATAAATATCTACAGGTCTGAAACACTAGACGTTGTCTATTTCAGGTAATATTTCTATTTAATACTATATATCACTTTAACTTCTACTATATTATTTTACTAATAGTATATTTTTTCTTTTTTTCAGGTAGGTGCTCGTCATACTAATACTAATATTTAGATGAAATAATTTTTTAGAAATAAATAAATAAATTAAAATTATAAATTACCTATATGCAATTTTGAAATTCTCTACCTTTTTCTCTAAATTTAATTCGAGATACTGTTTTCAGACAATTTCGCCTTTATATATTTTCAGTTTAATAAAATTATTTCACATGGATAGATAAATAAAATTTCAGTTTTTGTTAAAAAATCAGCATTCAATGAGTAAATAATAAATAATTCGATTTTTAAAAATAATCCCCTTATAATTAAATATTCCCCTCTAAACTTCAATCTAATTATTTTCTATTTACTGATCTAAAACTACATAAGTTAATATCGAAATTTCTCTCATCATACTCAGATCTACAAATTTTTTATATTTGTTTCTTAAATACAAATATTTCATAAAATTTTTATACCAAATGTCGAATGTTTAAGACTTTGATCCGAAACAAATTGCAGTATTGGAGACATTGTACTGGTATTTGTTTCGTAAAAGGTCTTTTAACAATTACTTATCTCAAGTCTAGACGTATTTTGCTACAAATAAAATGTCTCCTATTTGTTTCAAAACACGTCTAGCCTTGAAATTTTCATTATTTTCGCCATTTTCAAATTTCGAATTGTATTTCTCGAGTGTTTTAGCTCAACATTTAAAAATAAAGAAAATATTTTAAATTTTAAAATTATCATTCTATTATGTAATATGCGTTCAAAATTAAATTAATAATCTCCCTTTAATTATTATTTATTTATCTATCCATGTGGGGGGTGGTGACAGCTGCCTTCTCGTGGTGCCCCCTGTTTTCGCTAAACAGCTGTCTATATTATGTCTCGGTATATACATTAACTATCAAGACATAATCATATATAATAATATTACATTTGCATAATTTTTTACATACCCTATGCATCACTATTCCCAATGATAATAATCAATGTTCGACAAAAATTAAACAAAATTTTTTCCACGGAACATATTAATGGATTCTAGTAGAGTTTTATACGCTGATTCCCGATTTTTTACAACACGTCAGAGTTTTGAGATATTATCGGTCAAAATGACTAAAAATGCCATTTTGACCTATTTTCGAGTCCCATTAAATATGAAACACCAATATTTGAAATCAAAATATTTTACTGACGTAATAGAAAACAGCTTCCTCTTTGATTTTCAAATTACCACTTGTTTTTAGCTCAATTAGAACTAGAGTTATAGCTAAAAGACTAAAAACTTATATTTTTATCTATGTTTATTGTCCTTTAAAATCACGTAGTTTTAGTTTTTTAGATATAACTCGAGTTATAATTGAACTAAAAACAAATGGTAATTTGAAAATCAAAGAGGAAGCTGTTTTCTATTACGTCAACCATAATTAGTAGAGATTGTGGCGTTGGTGCAAGGTGAAACATCTTTAATAAAGATAAGAGTAAATAAATATTATATTTAATATTGATTTACTATGAGTTAAGTGATACTAGGTACCTAGTATACTTAACTCATAGTAAATCAATATTATATATAATATTTATTTACTCTTATCTTTATTACGTCAACCAATTATTGTGATTTCAAATATTGCTGTTCTAATATTTAATGGGACTGGAAAATAGGTCAAAATGGCATTTTTGGTCATTTTGACCGATAATAACTCAAAAACTCTGACGTGTTGTAAAAAATTGGAAAATTGCATCATAATCAGGATATAAAACTCTAGCGGAATCCATTGTTAGATTTACGTGGAGAAATTTTTTGTCGAACAGTGTAATAATCAATATAATAAAAATGCTACTTGTTTAAATTAATAAGTAAAATTCCTTCAAAATTTATGCAAATAATAGTATATTATTATATATTAAATTGGAAATATTTATATTCGACTGAAATTTCAAGGGAAACATTCCGACGTCTTTCTCTCTAAATATTAATAGAGTATAATAATTTAATACATAATAAATTCAATGGCTATGTGGAGGCCTTTTTTCTAATTTAATTTTGCAACTGCTAAAGGCCTTTTCAAGCTTGAGTTGTTTACCAAAAAAGAATTTAGTCTTTTTGATTTTAAATAACTTTTTTCTCATTAATATATCAAAGAATAATTGATACGTCAACGAGAATTATTTTGACCGCGCTGATTTGAAAAAGATATTTTTATCTCGCGAGACTACTGCGGATTACGCTATTGGAGTCTGCGGAGTATTAAGTCTGGACCAAGAGAGAAAAAGATGTGATCCACTTAGCTACAATCCAACGTCATTTCGCGTATAGCCCGCTAGACATTGGGTTAATTAATGGCAGGCATCTAACATACATGCTAATAGATCTAGCGCTCTGGACTGGGAGATCGAATATATAACATCTGAGATTTCAAATTCACTTGGTGATCCATCCGAATGTCTAGCGGGCTATACGCGAAATGACGTTGGATTGTAGCTAAGTGGATCACATCTTTTTCTCTCTTGGTCCAGACTTAATACTCCGCTGACTCCAATAGCGTAATCCGCAGTAGTCTCGCGAGATAAAAATATCTTTTTTCAAATCAGCGCGGTCAAAATAATTCTCGTTGACGTATCAATTATTCTTTGATATATTAATGAGGAAAATTAAAATTTATTTAATATCATTATTTCAAGTTAGAAATATATAAGTTCAAATATTATTTTCACTCAATATTTTACAAAAATTCCCTACATTAGATTCGCGATTGAATCAAATGTAGAAAACATTGGGTTTTTTGATTTTAAGTCTATTCTTCCACGTTTTCAGTAGAGGTTGCCATTAATAGTCAAAACATCAAAAATGGAATGCAATAAGGTTATTCCTCTAGTATTAGATAAGAATCGATGGTTATTTTTGATTTTAAGTAGATTCCTCCATGTCTTCAGCAATGGTTAGCAATAATAACCGAAACGTCAAAATTCCAATGTAGAATGGTTATTCCTCGACTATTAAATGAGAATCGATCACTATTTTTGATTTAAGGTCAATATGAACTGCAAATTACAACTGATATCTGATTAATAATAAAGGAATAAACATATTGATATTTCAAGTGAATTTGGATAAAGTTTAGCAACGATCCGTTGCAGTTTATTTTAATTTAATTATTATACAGGGTGAGGCATAAAGATCTATCATATAAATAAATTAAAAAATTAAACTAGAAAGAAACTGAATATATTTTTGAAAAGAAAATAAATGATTTTTTTTTTAAATGAATTTAAAATATTATCAGAAAAAACAGGGGCGTCAAAAAAAATTCAAGCCGTTTTTACCAAACTCAACCAAATTTTGTATACATATTATGTGGATCCCCAGAAGACTAGAAATGCAAAAACTAACCAAATTTTGTATACATGGTTTGGTCGAAAGGGCTAGAATTTTCATTTTTGACCCTCCCCCTATTTTTCGTGGTTAGTTTTTGAATTTCTTGCCTTCTGGGGATCCAAAGAATATGTATACAAAATTTGGTTGATTTTGGTCGAAAGGGCTAGAATTTCCATTTTTTATCCTCCCCCATTTTGTGTGGTTAGTTTTTGAATTTCTTGCCTTCTGGGGGTCCACAGAATATGTATATGAAATTTGGTCGAGTTTGGTCGAAAGTGCTAGAATTTTCATTTTTGATCCTCCCCCCATTTTGGGTGGTTAGTTTTTGCATTTTTAGCCTTCAAGGGGGTCCACAGAATATGTATATGAAATTTGGTCGAGTTTGGTCGAAAGTGCTAGAATTTTCATTTTTGATCCTCCCCCCATTTTGGGTGGTTAGTTTTTGCATTTTTAGCCTTCTGGGGGTCCACAGAATATGTATACAAAATTTGGTTGAGTTTGGTCGAAAGGGCTAGAATTTTCATTTTTGATCCTCCCCCCATTTTGGGTGGTTAGTTTTTGCATTTCTTGCCTTCTGGGGGTCCACAGAATATGCATACAAAATTTGGTTGATTTTGGTAAAAAGGGCTAGAATTTTCATTTTTGACCCTCCCCCCATTTTGGGTGGTTAGTTTTTGCATTTCTTGCCTTCTGGGGGTCCACAGAATATGTATACAAAATTTGGTTGAGTTTGGTCGAAAGGGCTAGAATTTTCATTTTTGCCCCCCCCCCATTTTGGGTGGTTAGTTTTTGCATTTCTTGCCTTCTGGGGGTCCACAGAATATGTATACAAAATTTGGTTCATTTTGGTCGAAAGGGCTAGAATTTTAATTCCCCCCCCCACCCCCTCTTTTTTTGTCTGATAATCTTTAAAATACATTAAAAAAAAATTATTTTATGTTCTTTTCAAAAATATATTCAATTTTTTTTTTTCTGGATAAATTTTTTCATTTTTTTATACCTCTTCAAAATGTGGTAGATCTTTATGCCTCACCCTCTACTTTTTAAAATCAGTATTATTCAAGAGGGTCCCGCAGTTGCAAGAGCCGCATGCGGCTCGCGAGCCACGTTGTGGCCACCTCTGCTATATAGTAAAGAGAGTAAAAGTCGCCTTTAGAGTGTAACGACCTGTTTGTGCCATTTAAAGGAGAGAGTACTAATTGTCATCAGAATGACAGAATGGTGGGGGAGAAGGCGGATTTCTTCATGGGCTTATTTATCATTTAAGTTTTCTTTCTACCTGATGCTCTCAGTATAAGAATATCGTTTCGTGTACCTATACTAAACTAACCTCAGAGCCACTTGTTGTTGTGTTGTTGTTCCTTTAATCAGGTTGAATCCTTCAAGGTCGCCTGCCTGGAAAACTTCCTGTTTACCGTTTCGAATTTGTAAGTAGATTCATTAATTTATTTAGTTATTTTTAAATATATACGGAAAAGCTATTTTAAGTAAAAATAAAACCGACTTCAAAAATATTAAATGCAACAAATAAAATACACTAAAAGGTATAAAATAATTATTATCTTATTTAGTTACAACTAAACGACGAAATATTAACATGAAATTACTTTTTGAAGTCGATGCCAAACAAACTATACCTATAAGCGAGCGTACCCACCAAACGTACTAAGTAAGATCCGTCGAGTGCGATTCATAAAAGGTATATGTTTGGCACCGACTTCAAAAAGTCATTTCATGTTAATATTTCGTCGTTTAGTTGTAACTAAATAAGATAATAATTATTTTATACCTTTTAGTGTATTTTTTATATTTGTTGCATTTAATTTTTTGAAGTCGGTTTTTATTTTTTCTTAAAAATTATTTTTATTTTTCTCTTTTTAGTGATGTTATTAATAGTGATCATATCATCAGGACGGTGGCCATGGAAGTCGGAATCCGCTAAGGAGTGTGTAACAACTCACCTGCCGAAGCAACTAGCCAACCCAAATTAATATGACACCATCCCTAAGACACCCCCTTTCGGATAAAAAAAGAACCATCGAAATCGGTTCATAAACAAAGAGGTTAGGTCTAAACAAACCTAATTAAAAAGGTCTAATACCTATGAAAAAAAACGAAAAAAATGGGACCAATCGGAAGCTAGACTGGACCCAATGCAATTTAACCGAATTTATCGCGCGGAGAATTTACCACTGCTCGAAGCCCCTAAAACCTTGGTAAATTCGATATTGAATTGTATCTAAGTTTCTGAGATTGGCTCGTGATCCCGGCTTCTTTTCCTTCTACTCTGTTCTTTTCACGATGGAGGGGCCAGCCCATACAGGCCTTTAGGGGATCCACCTTCTGGTGTATCTCCTTCTCACATCAATATCATTAAAAAAAAAAAAAAAATATTTGTCAAAATCGGTTGACAATTGGCGGAGATATGAGGTAACATAGGCACAAAAAAAAAAAAATCCGTCGAGTTCGATTCATAAAATGTATATCCCAATGTTTTCTACATTTGATTCAATCAGGAATCAACTGTAGTGAATTTTTGTCAAATATTGAGTGAAAATAATATTTGAACTTATATATTTCTAACTTGAAATAATGATATTAAATAAATTTTATAATTTTTCTCATTAATATATCAAAAACTTAATATTTGACAAAAATTCCCTACATTATATTCGCATTTGAATCAAATGTAGAAAACATTCTGTTAATTAATAGCAGGCATCTAACATACATGCTAATAGATCTAGCGCTCTGGACTGGGAGATCGAATATATAACATCTGAGATTTCAAATTCACCTGGTGATCCATCCGAATGTCTAGCGGGCTATACGCGAAATGACGTTGGATTCTAGCTAAGTGGATCACATCTTTTTCTCTCTTGGTCCAGACTTAATACTCCGCAGACTCCAATAGCGTAATCCGCAGTAGACTCGCGATTAATATCTTTTTCAAATAAGCGCTGTCAAAAACAATTCTCATTGATATAGCAATTATTCTTTGATATATTAATGAGAAAAAAATTTAAAATTTATATGTTTGGCACCGACTTCAAAAAGTAAAGTTATTCCTATTTTTAACCGACTTCAAAAAAGGAGGAGGTTCTCTATTCGATTGATTTTTTTTTAACCGACTTCCAAAAAAGGAGGAGGTTCTCTATTCGACTGAATTTTTTTTTTTTTTTTTTTTGTGCCTATGTTACCTCATATCTCCGCCAATTGTCAACCGATTTTGAAAATTTTTTGCATTGGGTCCAGTCTAGCTTCCGATTGGTCCCATTTTTTTTCGATTTTTTTCCATAGGTATTAGACCTTTTTTATTAGGTTTGTTTAGACCTAACCTCTTTGTTTATGAACCGATTTCGATGGTTCTTTTTTATCCGAAAGGGGGTGTCTTAGGGATGGTGTCATATTAATTTGGTCAAGTTCTGATGATATAATCACTATTAATAACATCACTAAAAAGAGAAAAATAAAAATAATTTTTAAGAAAAATAAAAACCGACTTCAAAAAATTAAATGCAACAAATAAAATACACTAAAAGGTATAAAATAATTATTATCTTATTTAGTTACAACTAAACGACGAAATATTAACATGAAATTACTTTTTGAAGTTGGTGCCAAACATATACCTTTTATGAATCGCACTCGACGGATCTTACTTAGTACGTTTGGAGGGTATGCTCGCTTATAGGTATAGTTAGTTTGGCACCGACTTCAAAAAGTAATTTCATGTTAATATTTCGTCGTTTAGTTGTAACTAAATAAGATAATAATTATTTTATACCTTTTAGTGTATTTTATTTGTTGCATTTAATTTTTTGAAGTCGGTTTTTATTTTTTCTTAAAAAATTATTTTATATTTGATTGCATTTAATTTTTTGAAGTCGGTTTTACTTTTTACTTTACTTTGCTCTGTCCACAAAAATTTGGTAACTTACAGACTAACTAACTAATAGACAACCAGTCAGAACAATTGCTAACTAGACATTTTGACAATTTTTTCGATGTTCACTTATTAGAGCTTTTTTATAGACCGAAATGCCATGGTTGCGCTTTTAATTTCAGCCGTTTTTGATATATTTCGAAAAAAAGAAGGAAAAAAACCCACTTTTTTCATGCACGATTACAATACTTGACCATACCCTGTATGGTAAAGTAAAAAGATTCAATACCAATGAAAAAACGGGACCAATCGGGTACTAGACTGAACCCAATGGAAAAAAATCAAGAAATCGGTCAACATAGTAAAGAGAAATAAATGTTCAAACACAAAAAAAAAACAGACATTCCGTTGAATTGATAACCTCCTCTTTTTTCAAAGTCGGTTAAAAACTCGCAATTTTTTTCCCATTTTGACCATGAAGGAGCACGTTTTCGACAAGGACCACTCTATTCATTTTTAAACTAGATTAAATTTGGTACAAATTAAACAAAAGTTTCATCTTAATTGGATAATGATAACCTAGTGCCGCAATGAGGTTGAAGTTTTGAAAAAATCCCAATTTTTCCATTCATAAAATGAAAACCACTCATCCTAAAAACTTGATTCCTAACTCATTGTATAAAAAATTTTGTTGACTTGAACGTTTACTTTTTTGATAAAACTCTTAAATGTCAAAAACGGTCCACATTTTGTAAATAACCGTCCTAAATTAAAGAGGACAAAATTGAGCGTCGATTAAAAAAAAATACAAAATTGGCCCAGTAGTTCAATTTTTTTATTTTCTGGCTTTACGCCGCCAAGAGAGATTCTAAGAAGATCATCTCCCATCGAAGCCCGGCGAATATCCTTCTAACTAACCCTTCGAGCTAAAACTAAAAATCATCCATCATCTTAATCATTTCCTATATTAATATAAATTTCCTAATTAATAAAAAATTTATTTGTCATCAACTATTAGTGGGTTTTAAAATATTAATATAAATTTCCTAATTTTTTAAAAATTTATTTGTCATTAGGTAATTGTTAGTGGGTTTTAAAATAATAATTTTAAATTTCCTAATTTTAAATAAATTTTATTTGTCATCAACTATTAGTGGGTTTTAAAATATTAATATAAATTTCTTAATTTTTTAAAAATTTATTTGTCATTAGGTAATTGTTAGTGGGTTTTAAAATAATAATTTTAAATTTCCTAATTTAAAAAAAATATTATTTGTCATCAACTATTAGTGGGTTTTAAAATATTAATATAAATTTCCTAATTTTTTAAAAATTTATTTGTCATTAGGTAATTGTTAGTGGGTTTTAAAATAATAATTTTAAATTTCCTAATTTAAAAAAAAAATTATTTGTCATCAACTATTAGTGGGTTTTAAAATATTAATATAAATTTCCTAATTTTTTTAAAAATTTATTTGTCATTAGGTAATTGTTAGTGGGTTTTAAAATAATAATTTTAAATTTCCTAATTTTAAATAAATTTTATTTGTCATCAACTATTAGTGGGTTTTAAAATATTAATATAAATTTCCTAATTTTTTAAAAATTTATTTGTCATTAGGTAATTGTTAGTGGGTTTTAAAATAATAATTTTAAATTTCCTAATTTTAAAAAAATTTTATTTGTCATCAACTATTAGTGGGTTTTAAAATATTAATATAAATTTCCTAATTTTTAAAAATTTATTTGTCATTAACTATTAGTGTGTTTTAAAATTAAAAAAATCACATCGGCGTCGTCGCTCAAGCCGATTATATTATTGTAATTAAATAATAAATATAGATACAGATAGATATATCTTGAATTCTTTTACCTTATCAATAGATAATTAAATCGTTTATTTATTTACATTTTATTTCCATTAGTGTATTTTTTAACCAGTTCGCTCTTTGATCAATGACAAATTTGACCTCTGTAATCCTATTATATAATAACACACTCTCACTTTCACACACACACATTCAGACAGACGCAAGTTCAGAGTCAGTGCCAGTGGAAACAATTTGTTTGACACACAACAAGTAAGTACAAATAGGATATAACTGTCTGGTTAGCGATGATTCTGATTACTAAACAGCCAGTAGTATATATAATATATCTTATCTACTCTTATTAAACGAGCCAAAATTGTTTTTTATATATTTGTTTGTATCTTAGTTCTATTTTGAAAACGGCTCTACCGATTTTGATGAAATTCACGGGTTAGGGGGTTTTTGGGATGACAATTCGATCTGTCGACGGTCTCATCTTCGACAAAATTGTTTTTGATGGGTTTTTTCGTAATCAAATTATTCATGAGGTAGACAAATCCCATTCTTAGGGTTTTAAAAAAAGTTTCCCTTTTCCTTTTGTACCCAGGCAGACAATGGGTTGCCTTAATTCATTGTTCTAAAAGGCCTTGAAGAAGTATTGTGATTGTGGATTTTAACATATTTTGTTCTACCTAAACGTTAGAAATATTAATAAACGTTTTATAATTGTTTTTATAAATAACTTTATTTATTTAATAGAATAAAAAATAATCAAGAATTTATTTAAAAATATATTTCGCATAAGCAGGTCTCAATTTTCTGAAAAAACAACACATTTTGATAGGTTTTATTTATTAACAATTGGATGAATAAAAATGAATCATATGGTTGAATCAAAACAGGTGCAGAGAGGTGGGGTGCAGTGGTGAGGTGATCCGGGGGTAGGGCGAGGTTTCGGGGGGTGGGGTCGAGCGGGGTGGAGTGGGGAGGGGTACAGTGGGCGAATATTATATATTTTTGTATTTTCTTTAGTATGAAAGTAGTAGTAGTAGTAGCTCTCAAATAAAAATTGACCTTTTTATCAGAATTTTAAATTAAAAATAATATTAAAATAAAGCTTTTAACTGAAGGAAGAAGTTACCGAGCACTACTCTTGTTATATTAAACGAGCAATTCTTGTATATATGTACCAATATAGAATCGGTTTCTTGAAAACGGCTCTAACGATTTGGATGAAATTCTCGGGTTAGGAGGTTTTTGTGTTGACAATTCGATCTGTCTCATCTTCGGCTAAGTTGTTTTTGATGTTTTTTTTTTATTAATTGAAATAATTATTCACAGGTGGTTGTCTCGATAAAAATGTATAATTACATTTTTATTCAATTTTCTTTTAATAAAATTAATTGTTTTTTTTTATTTTAAATTCCACTAATAGATCATTACAAATATTATTATATATTAGAATTTGCCAATTTAATTAATTAAAGGTACTTTTCTATAAAATAATTTATTAGAATATCAATTTCATTCTCTTAAAAAATCCAACAATTCGAAGAATCGTGCCTCCTTCTTCAGGATTTAAAAGCTGTCAACGAAAGAACCTCTATGATATATATATTAATATTATTTTTAATTGAAATTACATTCAAAACTTTGTGGCCAGTGATAATATGTCTTGATGATGGCCATAGCTGAGTCAAAACGTTGCTAAAAATATAAATTAAGTTTTATTTCAATTTTATTTTATTTTGGCTGCGATTAAAAATCGACCTTTTTACCTGAATTTAAAATTAAAAATAATATTAATATACCTAGCTTTTAACTGAATCAAAAAATTACCGAGCATCGCTCTGTGTTCCAAGTATTATTAAATTAACTTGAAATTGTATTTTATTTCTGCTTACTTGTGTTTAGAAATGTCTGAAAAATAGTACTTAGCACACATGTAAGCTTTACTTTCTTATAGAAAAGTCTAATTACCACGTTTTTTAAAAAAGTGTGTGACTTACCGTTAAGTAAATAAATAAATAAAGTAAAAAAATAATATATTAGGGATATATATAAATTGTAAATAAATAAGAAATAACAATTAAAGTTTTGTCTTTTAAATTAATTGTTAATTAAAAATAATTCTATAATATATTAGAGGGTTTTTGTTTGGAAATAGAAAAAATTTACTATTATAGGGCTATTATCTGTAATCCGCGTAGATATAATTCAGGAGATGGTTTATTGGGTTAAAATAAAAGTTCATAGATACTAGTAGGTATATATGTTATATCCGGAAACGAAAATTTTACCAGCTATCCACCTTTTTTTTTTAATTTATAAT